>CAJQZJ010023819.1:0-10916 GCA_907164525.1 Lophiomys imhausi | reverse complement strand
CCCAGTCACCACCACTGCAACCTGGAGCTCCAAGGTCAAGGGCCACCAGCCTCCTGTCCCAGTCACCACCACTGCAACCTGGAGCTCCAAGGCCAAGGGCCACCAGCTGCCTGTCCCAGTCTCCACCACAACAACTATGAGCTGCATGGTCGAGAGCCACCATCTGTCTGCCCCAGTGGCAACCACTACAACCTGGAGCTCCAAGGTCAAGAGCCACAAGCTGCCTATCCCAGTTAATGCCACCACATCCTGGAGCTGCAAGAACAAGGGCCACCAGGCGCCTGCCCCAGTGACCACCACCACAACATGGAGCTGCAATGCTGAGAGCCACCATCTGCCTCTCCCAGTCACCAACACAACAAATGTGAGCAGCAAGGCCAAGAGCCACCAGGCGCTTGCTCCAGTCACCACAACAACAACCATGAGCTGCAAGGCCGAGAGCCACCATCCGCCTGCCCCAGTGACCACCACCACAACCTGGAGCTCCAAGGTCAAGGGCCACCAGCTGCCTGTGCCAGTCACTACCACCACATCCTGGAGCTGCAAGGCCAAGAGCAACCAGGCGCCTGCCCCAGTGACCACCACCACAACCTTGAGCTGCAAGGCTGAGAGCCACCATCTGTCTCTCCCAGTCACCACCACAACTGTGAGCAGCAAGGCTGAGAGCCACCAGGTGCCTTCCCCAGACACCAGCACAACTGTAAGCAGCAAGGCCAAGAGCCACCAGCTGTCTGCCCCAGTAGCCACCACAACAACCATGAGCTGCAAAGCCAAGAGCCACCATCCGCCTGCCCCAGTGACCACCACCACAACCTCGAGCTGCAAGGCCAAGAGCCATCAGGCACCTGTCGCTGTCATCACTACCACAACCGTGAACAGAAAGGCCGAGAGCCACCAGCCACCTGGTGCCTTCAATGAAGCCAACAGCACGCCGGGTTCCACAGGCAGTGGCACAGGTAGTGGAGGCCAGGGTAGCCTCACATTGGTGGCAACCACCAGTGGTGTCATAAAGGTCATTGCATCCAAAATTTTTGGAAAAGTGAAATGGTTCAATGTAAGGAATGGATACGGTTTCATCAACAGGAATGACACCAAGGAAGACATATTTGTCCATCAGACAGCCATAGTAAAGAATAACCCTAGGAAGTACCTTCGGAGTGTAGGTGATGGGGAAACAGTGGAGTTTGATGTTATTGAAGTGGAAAAGGGTAGAGAGGCAGCAAATGTGACAGGCCCTGGTGGAGTTGCTGTCCTAGGTAGTAGATATGCACCAGATCGTAAGTGTTACAGACACTATCAATGTAGAAGGGGTCCTCCATGCAGTTACCAACAAAACTCCTTGCATAGGGAAAAGAACAAGGGATCAGGAAGCTCTGCTACAAGCCAGGTCCAACAATACCAGCCCTATTTCAGGCGAAGGTTTCCACATTCCTACCTGTGGATACCCTATTGGCATCAACCACAATATTTCACCCCTATTGTGCTAGAAGTGATGGAGGATGCTGGCAGCCAGGCTATAGGAGAGCAAAGTAGACCAGCGAGGCTGAATTTGTGTTGGGGTTATACACCACAATACCCCAGGGCCCCTCCTCACCAAAGACAGCCTGGATCTGACCACAATGAAGAGGATAAGACAAATCAAGGGGATGAGACCCAAAGTCATTAATCACCTTAAAGATCTCAAATTAGGTATTGCTACAACATCAATTACAGCACAGTTGATCCACCAGCTGAGAATCCATCCTCTCCCAAGGCTGAGCAGGGCAGGGCTGAGTAAATGCCTGTTTACCATATCTACCATCATACAATTTGATCATCCAACAAGTAATGAATATGAAATTCCACAAGAAGAAATAAACAAAGATTGGAGCTGAAGACCTTAAGTGCTTGGTTTGTGCCCATTGACAAGATACCTAGAACTCTCTGCATTATCTATGCAGCATGGGGCTTTTATTATTTTTCCCTAAAGATGTGTCTTCTTGGTAATGGCATACTTGTTTTTAAGGGGAAAAAAAAGGCCTGATTTGTCTTCAATGGTTTTTAAATTGTTTCACATCTGCTCAAGTTGAGATCTTTAAGAACCGTTTTCAACTTGACTTGAAAAAAAGAAGTAAGCAAGCACCAAGCACCTGTTAATAAAGGTCTTAAATAATCAAATATTTTTTAGTCTGTCATTTATCTTCTGCATTTTTAGAAGTTAATTTTTGGCTATATAAAGGGCTTAATTTTTTATGTAGCCAAACTTACGAAATATTTCTTCATGCATTGAGTTTTATAATCTTATTTGAACAGGCTCTCCCACTCCAATTTTACTCTCACCTTCATTTAGTCCTTTTAAAACAAAATTTAAGTTCTTATTTAAAAATAAATATTGAAGGTCTTAATGTGAACTAGGTGCTGTGAGTGTTCATTAGAAAGGCTGTATATATGTTAAGTAAATTATGAGAAACCATCTACTAAATATATAATATAACTTTTAAAAGCTCAAAAGAGTTTTCTAATTTTGAGAAACAGATAACTGAAAGAACACATATTACATAATTTAGATGCTGTAGATGCAGGATACAGGTAGAGTCTGTGTTGCTTGGCAAACATTTACTCTATGAAGTATGGTGATTGCTGGATTTGATTTTTCATTGGTAAACTCTTTATTGAATGATTCAGTGTTATGGAATGTGTCTGATGGAGGCAGATTCTGAGGTTGTCTGTGATAATTTCTACTGAGATGTCTACTCCTATCCAAAGGACAGCAGTGTCAATGACACCCAGTTCTCTCATTCTTGCTGGAGTGTGGCTTCTATCTCTAGTGACTTTGTACTTTGGTCTCACCATTTAAGAGGTAAAACAGGTTTGGAATTCCCTTCCATGATTAGCTACTCACTTTGTAGTAGACCCTGGAGCCCATCTATGGATGTTCTTGTAATCTGAAAGCAACGAGTATTCCATCTTCAGAAACTAAATTATATTATATACTTTGAGTAAATGTGCACACATTTTCTCTACATATAATAAGAAGTGTTTCCATGTATCTTTCAGAAAGATACTGAATTATGCAGTTGATTGGTTACAAAGGCTGCATTAGCAATTTGAGATTGTAGCATGGATAGTTCTTGGGTATGTACAGTTTTATCATTTTTTAATGTTTGAAAACCTCCAGATTTTACATCAGTAATTCATTTATTACATTCAACATATAAATTACCTGTTTTTGTCCCATTTTAATGATACTTAGCAAAAATCTTTATACTAAGTACATACATTTAAATATTATGATGACTATATCCAAGATAGCTTGGGGAGTGTACAGAAATTTCAGGCCAATTTGAGTTGCATAGCAAGACCTCATTCCCAGAACAACAAGAAAATGTAATTTAACAAAATGCAGTGTGGTGTTCTGAGTAAGAAATGTCCCTCATAGGCTCATGCATTGCAATACTTAGTCCAAGGAGGTGGTTTTGTTTAGGGGAGGTTATAGAACTTTGAAGAGGTGAATTCAGCTTTGCTGAAGGAAGCATGTCATAGGGTGGAGCAGGCTTTGAGAGTTTATCACGATGCCTAACTTCCACTTTGCCTTGCCTCTTTGTTATGTTTGGATAGACAAGTGATAGCTCAGTTTTCTTCTCTGGTCATCTGCTGCCATGATTCTCTTGCCATTGAGGACTATTGTTCTGAAACTGTAAGTCCAAATAAACTCTTCCTTCTTGAAATTATCGTGATCATGACATTTTATCATAGTGACAATCAAGATGCACCTATTAATGATTCATATACACTGTGATTTAGGAAGTTCATAATGTATTTTTAATCTAAAAAACACTTCTTCAGGAAAATACTAGATAGTTTTCTGTGTAAGTTGTTCACTGAAACATTGTTTTACCTGAAAATAATAGAATGATTACAAATGTACATGTAAAGAAAAGAATAGTCAGATCTGTCTTGATATAGTTCCATAATGCTGTAGTGTGGTCACTATACCAAAACTGAAATTGAGACATTGAGACACCAATAGAAATAAATATGGAAAACTCAAAATTTATTTAAAAATATGAATAAAAATGTTAAGGTAGCATATATCATATAATTCATATATATTAATGTAAAAGACTCAGAAACACTAAATATCCTTTTTAGATTATAATATATGCATATGTAGTGAAATTTTAAAACAATACAAGGTAGTATTAAAGTTCAAAATAAGAACACTAGATAGCTCAGGGTTAAGAGAATTGGAAGAAGGTTGGCTGGGGGATCCAGGAACTATATATATGAAGTGTTGATGTATATATATATATATATAGTGTACATATACACACATATATAATTTATTTATGACTATACTATTCTGTCACTAAAATATTTAATAATTAAAAGACAACAAGCAACTTAGGCCACCAAATGCATATCTATAATCACACCAACTAGAGACAAATATTCTTAGTACATTTTTGTGACTATCATCCAGCATTTGTATATCGGTTTATTTGAAATGTGTCTCTTTGTTAAGAGCAAGATGTTGGCAGGATCGTGTCTCTGTGCAGATGATTTAGGGTAGAATCAATTCATATGTGCTTTTTTTTTTGACCACTTAGATTCTAGCAGATGATTTTATTTCTTGATTCATGACCACGTTTCTGCATGTTCAAACCTGCAATAATATATTTCTTTGATGATTCTTTTGTAGTCATTTCTCTTTTGCCTTACTCTTCCACCTTCTGAGACTCTATGATTATACCAAATTCCACCTAGAAAATCTGAGATAATTTCCACATGTTAAATTCTTTAACTTGAATCACA
This sequence comes from Lophiomys imhausi, assembly GCA_907164525.1. Lineage (NCBI taxonomy): Eukaryota > Metazoa > Chordata > Mammalia > Rodentia > Muridae > Lophiomys > Lophiomys imhausi. Next base: position 6,122 of record CAJQZJ010023819.1, on the reverse strand, counting down.
TCTGCTAAGTTATTTTCATCACATTAGGTAATATTTTCATGAGTTTCAGAGTTTATAGAAATTTTACCAGCAATCATTCTGCCTAAGACTACACACATCTACAGTCACACACCCACACACACTAGTTCACAATGGGATTACACTCCATATATATACAGATAAAACAATCTGAAGAACAGAAAGGTAAATTAACTTTTCCAATACCATACAATTAATAAACAGTAACACTAGCAATCAAACCGTGTGCCATATAACACTTAATCCACTATGAGAAGCTGCCCTTCTTGTTTTTAGTTGAGATCTGTCTGTGTCACGCAATATGCACTTGTGAACGGGGTTATTCATGTAGATGGAATTTTTTCTGATCAAAGTTGGCTTAGACTGTTAATATCTGAAGGGCAGTCTTCTAGGACTAGTTTCCATGCCAGTAGAAAAGCTACACTGCGATAAAGGAGCTTTCTCAAGGAAAGCCAGAGAAGTACTGAAAAGGGTGGAATTTTTACGTCTGTTCTGGGGATTTTGCCTTCAATCTCCATTAGACTGCCTTCCATCTGACATCTTAGAAAGAATGTTGTTTGCTGAAATCCTCTTTTAAAATGGAAACAGAATTAAGATTATAGTTGGCCACAATGGTATTGACCCTTGTATATGGACGTAATATTAAGATTGTATTGGGCTACATAGGCATTGACCTTTGTATATTGATACATAATTAAGAGTATATTTAACCACAATTGAATAGATCTTTGTATATTGATACAAAATTAAAGGTAACGCTTCCTAATGGTATCATACCTAGAGATACTTAAAAATAAAATGTGAAGCTCTGGCCTCTTGATACCAACCGTCTAAAAAGGTCTAGGATAGTTAAGTAAAACAAACTCCTAGTCATGCAAACATGATTGCCTAGATAAACATAAATTAAGATACTGATCCTACACAAAAGAGAATAGTAAGGGTTCATTTATCATAAAGTAAACATGGTGTATTTTCAACTGCGCAAATACATATCCTCATCATATCATATTTGAACTATACAAATAAAATCTTTTTATTACTATAACCATGAGGTCACTTTTGCTTTTAATAGTGCTATCAGTTTGATATATATTCCCCAAAGATTTATAGAATACATGCAAAAAATGAATTCTTAGTATTTTTTCATTACCTGTGACTTATGTTTCTTTGGTGTGGTAACTTGTTCTCCAGCCATAATTCGTGACTGACAATATGAGTATTAAATGGGAAGTGGTGGGTTATACAAATCCTTGACAACTACCCTTGCAACTTAACTAGAAACCTTGGGAGTAGAGCCTAGCGGTCTCTACTTTATAAAGTTCCAGGACCACTATGTAGAGTGTTTTCAGTTAGGTCTGAAAGTATAACCTCAAGGTATGTATGTATGTATGTATGTATGTATGTATGTATGTACATCTATCATCTATATATCATCCAAATATCATCTATCTATCATCTATCTATCTATCTATCATCTATCTATCTATCTATCTATCTATCTATCTATCTATCTTCTATCATCTATCTACTTATATATCTATCAGCTATCTATAATTTACTATCTATCTATCTTTCTATCATCTATTTATGTATCTATCTATCAGCTATCTATAATTTACCATCTATACTCTGGTTTCTCTTCAGATCGTATAAATCTTTCACCTTTTAATTTACCATCTAACTATAGATGCCTTACTTCCTGCACATCTACACCTGGAAGAAGCAGGGATGTCATATTGAATTTTCTGGCGTGCTTGGAATAAGTAGAGGCAAACCTTGCCATCTTCATCTCCTATCATCAGTCGAATAAAATTACATTTATGGTTTTTCATTTCTTGTTAAATATTAATGTAATATTTCCCTTTGTAAAGCTGGAAAGTAGGAATTTGAAGAATCTTATTCTTTAGATATTTTTATCATTATTTATTTATTTATTTTCCCATACCTTTGAGTGCTGTGGAGTGCACATATGTACCATGGAATGCATGTGGAGGTCAGAGGACAATTTGAGGGAGTGAATTCTCTCCTGCTACCATGTAGACCCTGGGACTCAGGCCACTAGACTTGGTTGCATATGCCACCTCACTGGCTCTAAGAATTAGATCCCTAACAAGACTGAGGTATTTCTTTTAAGGATATTTGTCATTGTTTTACATTGTATTATCTTCTGAATATCTAATGTTTTTTTTAAATACTTTATTTTTTTTCTTCAAGTTACATCTCAGTCACAAACCCTTCCCTATTCCCCCTTCCTATCCCGCCCTTCCACCCTCTTCCCCCCAGCAGCTTCCCCTTTCAGTCCAACAGATGGTTCCTTCTCTTATAACAGAAAATACTATACAAAACAACAGATATAAATATGCCATATTTATGAGAGTTAAATGGCCCAGTATACCTTCCCAACATCCAGTTTATACATATTTGGCCCCTGACTTTAACATTCTACTATCTAACCATCTCCATGAGTTTAAAGGTCTATATCTGACTCAACATTCATACTAACTTGCAACACAATTTTAAAAGTATCTTCTAGATCTATAACACCCTCTTGATTCCTAAACACCTCAAAATTTAACTATGAGACTCTAGCTGTCTATTCTTCAACCACCTCAGAGACCTGAGAGGGATAAATATATCTGCTTATATAGGAAGTGCAGGGCCTGCAGCTTCCAAAACTAAGAAATGACATGCAAGTGACTGCCTGGACAGTTCCCATTTTCTCTCCATACATTCCTACATCAGTCTTCAGCCTTTGGGTCCTGTTTCTCTGACAGACATTTGTTGTAGAGCAGGGATTATGAAGGACTTACCTACCCTGTCTTGGCAGAGTTAGGCTGTCGACTTCCCTGCTACCAAGTTTTGTCCTTTTTGGACAGCAGTCTGTCTGCAATTGGAGCAAGGAGTTTTTTCATGCCAAGAGATAGGCTTGCCACTAATTCAACCATCTCACACTGGAGATTCTTTGATACTTATCTTCTACTTGGAGTAGAATAGGGGGTGCTGTCAGGAGCTGATATGTCTCGATATCAAAAAAAAGAAAATTTTAATTTAAGATAACATCTTTGAATGCCATATTCTGCAGATCTCTTGGGGTTTTTGAAGATGCCCTATCCATCTCTTGTATTTAGATAAGCAAATGTCTTAACAACTTGATTACTGAGTAGTTTAGAGAATATCTGTGGTAGACTGTCATAGTAGCTAACAAAGTGACATGTTTGCATGACTAGGAGTTTGTTTTACTTAACTATCCTAAACAGTTTTAGACGGTTGGTATCAAGAGACCAGAGCTTCACATTTTATTTTTAAGTATCTCTAGGTATGATACCATTAGGAAGCATTACCTTTAATTTTGTATCAATATACAAAGATCTATTCAATTGTGGTTAAATATACTCTTAATTATGTATCAATATACAAAGATCAATGACTATGTAGCCCAATACAATCTTAATATTACGTCCATATACAAGGGTCAATACCATTGTGGTCAACTATAATCTTAATTTTGTATCAATATACAAAGATCAATACCGATGTAATCCAATACAATCTTATTTTTGCACAATAAACAATGGTCAATACCACTTTAGCCAAATATACTACTAATTTTGTATCAATGTAGAAAGGTATAAGGGCATATTCAATAATCTGCCCCTTCTTCTTGGACCTTCCTGTGCTATGTCTATGTCTCATTTTTCTCAAGCCTATGCAGTCCTACATAGGAGAGGAAGAAGGATACAGAAAAGGAAAAGTAGGAAGTCCCTGGGGCTAACCTCCAAAACCCATTAAACAGGACCATTTATCAGCTTGTAATCTCTTCCCTAAGTATCAGAGTTTTCAGTTATCCTTCAAATAACCAAAAAGAAGGGCGGAGAAACACCCTCCCCACCCTCTGGGCATGGGATGTCACTCTCTTAAAGTGACTTCCTGCTGATTTGGGTCTTAGTAAACCTGTTTGGAGCCCGAACAAAAATGGAAAAATGGTTAAAAATGTTAGCACAATCCTTTTATTTTCAGTCCTTCTGTTCTCAGCTGTTTAGATGACCTAAGGGGTTTGTAGGCAGAAGCTGATCTTGCAGGCTTCACTGAGGTTCCGGCCTGGGCATTGTGTAGAGCTGAACAGTCCCAGAGACATTGGATTGCCGTGATTGCAGGCCCCCGATGGAGACAGCTATTGAGGAAGTCTGCCAGGTTGAATCAACTGGGTCACTCGTCCTCCTTTGTGCCTGATTCTGCTCTCTGCTGTGGTTTCCGCTGTCCAGCCATCCCAGGGCTCCCTGAATGGACGCTTCGATTCTCCTGGAAAGTCCTGCCCCAATCCCAACTCTGGCACAATTACCCTCTTTTTTTTGGGGGGGGGTAGGTAATACTTCTCCTGAAACAAATTTGGCCTTCCGACAACATACAAAGCATTATCTTTCAGTCTGGGTTAAAGAAGAAATCATTCTGTCACCTTGGAGCTAAACCAGCTCCAGTGTATATATTTTGAGATCCCAAAGGACAATTTGCCTGCATCGAGAAGGCCTTTTGTAAGTAGCCTCCAAACCTAGGTCCCTCCAAATCCCATGTGTATGTCTCTGAACTCTAATTATTGGGATCAGGGACTTGTGTTTCCCATCTGAAGGGATCAAAGATGTGTTCCACCACTCCTGGATCGAAGTCTTTCTCTATTTAGAGTTTGCCCTTCATCAGGCTGACCCTGAGCTCCGAGATCTGCCCATTTCTGTCTCCAGTGTTCTAGGACCAAGGGTGTACTCTTCTTGAATGGTGGGACCAAGGTTGTGCACCCTCACCACCCCACTTCGTATGACTCCAGAATACATAAGACCACCAACTCTATGGTGCTCCCCCCGTCTCCGCTGAAGTCAAAGGCATGGGCCAACACCACAATTCTCTTGTATTTTACCTTAGCTCCACGTCTTCTCGACACCTGGAGGTCTGCAAAACCAGGCCGAACGGCTGTATCCTCTATTCCATTCACAGTGTTTCAGCCCTGCCACCTGCCCTTTTTTTTTTCTTTTCTTTTTTTTTTTTTTTTTTTTTTTTAGTTGATAAATTTATTTGTTTGTTGCTTCAGGTTACATCCTTATCATATTGTCCTCTTTTCCCACTTCCTAGCCCCACCCTCCCGTGCTCTACCCCCTGACCCTTCTGTCTTGTTCCTCTGGGGTGAAGTGTCCCTGCCTAACAGTCTCTCACCACAGATCAGGAGTCATATGAGGGCCAAGAGCCTGTTCATTCAAGGGGGACCTATGAGGCAGTACTGCCAGTGAAAGGTGTCTCCTTGCTACTGGGGGAATACTAAAAAAAGACCAACAAACACACAAACCAACAAAATCAAAGAATATCAACAAAAAAAGAGAGGAGAAAGAGAAGGGAAAAGAAAAAGAAAAAAGAAAAAAAGGAGAAGGAAAAAGAAAAAGAAAAAAAAAGTTTATGTCCATGTTCCTTTTGGTGTGTGGGTTGTAGTACAGATATCCTGTACGATATAGCTAAAATCCTACTATAAGTGAATAGATGCCATGTGCATACTTCTGAGACTGGGTTAGCTCACTCAGGATGAGCTTTTCTAGATTCATCCATTTGGTTGCAAATTGCATGATTTCATTGTTTCTGATAGCTGAGTAATATTCCATTGTATAGATGTACCACAGTTTTTTAATCTATTCTTCACTTGAGGGACATCTGGGTTGTTTCCAATTTCTAGCTATTACAAATAAGGCTTCTATGAACATAAATGAGGAGACTTCCCTATGTCTCCATGAGATGTACTTTAGGTGTATACCCAGAAGTGGTATGGCTGGGTCCTGAGGCAAGGTTATTCCTAGATTTCTAAGATATTGCCAGACAGACCTCCATAGTGGTTGCACAAGCCTACACTCCCACCAGCAATGGAGCAGGGTTCCCCTTTCTCCACACCCTCCCAGCATGTGCTATCATTTGAGCTCTTTATCTTAGCCATTCTAACAGGTGTTAGATGGAATCTCAGGGTCGTCTTGAGTTGCATTTCTCTGATGATTAAGGATGTTGAACATTTCTTCAGGTGTCTCTCAGCTATTAGGGATTCCTCCTTTGTGAATTCTCTATTTAGCTCCATCTCCCAT
>CAJQZJ010023814.1:0-13580 GCA_907164525.1 Lophiomys imhausi | reverse complement strand
GCCTGCCTTTTGTAAGTAGCTTTTAAACTTAAATCTTTCCAAATCCTATGTGCCTGTCTCTGCATTCTAAGTGTTGGGATCAAAGACATGTAGTTTCCAACTGATGGGATTAAAGATGTGTTCCTCCTCCACTCCTGGATCAAAGTTTTTCTCTTTTAGAGCTTATTTTGTATCAGGTGGCCTTGAGCTCTGAGATCTGCCTGTTTCTGTCTCTAGTGTGTTGGGATTAAGGGTGTATTCTTCCCCAGTGATGTGACTAAGGGTGTGCACCATCACCACCCTGTTTCTTGTAACTCTAGAATTTATAAGACAACTAACTCTATAGTGATCCTCCTATCTCTGCTGGAGGTAAAGGCATGGGCTAACACCATGCATTATTTTACCTTAGCTCTAAGTTTTTTCAACTCTTGGAGGTTTGTAAAACCAGGTTGAACAGCTGTCACCTTTAATTTATTTACAGTGTTTTAAACCTGTTACCTGCTTTTTAATGCCAAACCATGGAAATAGCCTATACATCTACAAAAAAAAAAAAAAAAAAAAAAAAAAAACTTTTAAGCTGCTATCAAGTTTGTGTAATCTCTGTAGCCACCTGGAGTCTAACATTCTAATCTGAAATTAAGGCCATTTTCTTTTCATGCCAGTAAGGTAAATTATGGTTTGAAAATTTTATATTGTATTTTTATTATATTTTTAAGCTTATTAACTCTTTTCTTAAAAAAATATTATTTATTTCTAGAACATAGTTTCCTCCCTCCTCCCCTCTTGGACCCTCCCTTCATCTCTCCTTCCCTCCCTCTCTCCTTCCCTCCGCCCCTCCCACCCTCCCTTCCTCCCACCCTCCCTCCTTGTTCCTCTACTTGGTACTCTCCTTCTCCTCAGATGAGGTGGGTCCTCACATATCATACTCCCTCAGATCTTGCGTCATGTGAGGCCCAAGAGCTTACACTCGTACTGGAGCTTGATAAGGCACACCATCTAGGGTGTTGGGTTCCACTAACCTGCAGCAGATTCCATGACTCACTGGTGGGTAGAATTTTTCCTAGGATAGATATGCTAGGTTCCTGTCTATTTGGGTGTGTGGGTTGTAGGATAGTTATCCTCTGATGTATGGTTAATATCCATTTGTAAGGGAATACATACCATGTTTATCTTTCTGGGACTGCGTCAGCTCACTTAGGATGAGCTTTTCTAGTTCCATCCATTTGGTTTTGAATTGCATGATTTCCTCATTTCTGATAGCTGTGTAGTATTCCATTGTGTATATGTACCACAGTTTTTTTATCCATTCTTCAGTTGATGGATATCTGGGTTGTTTCCAGTTTCTGGCTATTACAAATAAAGCTGCTATGAATATTGTTGAGGCAATGTCCTTTTGGTTTCGTTTCAGATCTTTTGGATATATGCCCAAGAGGGGTATGGCTGGGTCTTGAGGTAGATTTATTCCCAATTTTCTAAGATATCTCCAGATTAATTGGCTGCACAAGTTTGCAGTCCCACCAGCAATGGGGGAGTGTTCCCCTTTCTCCACATCCTCGCCAGCATGTGCTATCATTTGAGTTTTTGATCTTAGCCATTCTGACAGGTGTGAGATGGAATCTCAGAGTTGTTTTAAGTTGCATTTCCCTGATAACCAAAGATGTTGAACATTTCCTCAAATGCCTCTCAGCCTTTAGAGATTCCTCTTCTGTGAATTCTCGGTGTAGCTCTGTACCCCATTTATTGATGGAGTTATTTGATTTTTTGGTGTTTAATTTCTTCAGTTCTTAATATATTTTGGATATTAGCCCTCTGTCAGATGTTGGGTTGGTGAAGATCCTTTCCCACTCTGTAGGCTGCTGTTTTGTTCTAAGGAGAGTGTCCTTTGCCTTACAGAAGCTTTTCAATTTTATAAGGTCCCATTTATTGATTGTTTGTTTTAGTGCCTGAGCTATTGGTGTTCTATTCAGGAAGTTGCTACCAGTGCCAATGATTTCAAGGCTTTTCCTCACTTTCTCTTCTATTAATGTTAGTGTGTCTGGATTTATGTTGAGGTCCTTGATCCACTTAGACTTAAGTTTTGTACAGGGTGATAAGTATGGATCTATTTGCATTCTTCTACATGTTGACATCCAGTTAGACCAGCACCATTTATTGAAGATGCTTTCCTTTTTCCATTGTATGTTTTTGGCTTCTTTATCAAAAATTAAGTGACCATAGATGTGTGGGTTTATTTCTGGGTCTTCAATTTGATTCCATTGGTCAACTGGTCTGTTTCTATACCAGTACCATGCTGTTTTTATTACTATTGCCCTGTAGTACAGCTTGAAATCCGGGATGGTGATACCTCCAGATGTTCTCTTATTGTACATGATTGATTTAGCTATTCTGGGTCTTTTGTTATTCCATATGAAGTTGAGAATTGTTTTTTCCAGATCTGTAAAAAATTGAGTTGGTATTTGGATAGGAATTGCATTGAATCTGTATATTGCTTTTGGTAAGATTGCCATTTTTATTAGGTTGATCCTACCTATCCATGAACAAGGGAGATCTTTCCATCTCCTGATATCTTCTTCAATTTCTTTCTTCAGGGTCTTGAAGTTCTTATCATACAGGTCCTTCACTTGCTTGGTTAGAGTTACCCCAAGGTATTTTATATTATTTGTGGCTATTGTGGAGGGTGTTGATTCCCTTATTTCTTTCTCAGCCCATTTATCTTTTGTATAAAGAAGGGCTACTGATTTTTTTGAATTGATTTTGTATCCGTCCATCTTACTGAAGGAGTTTATCAGCTGTAGAAGTTCTCTGGTGGAATTTTTGGGGTCACTGATGTATACTATCATATCATCTGCAAATAGGTATACTTTGACTTCTTCCTTTCCAATTTGTATCCCCTTGATCTCTTTTAGTTGTCTTATTGCTCTAGCTAAAACTTCAAGTACTATATTGAAGAGATATGGAGAGAGTGGGCAGCCTTGCCTTGTCCCTGATTTTAGATGGAATGCTTTAAGTTTCTCTCCATTTAGTTTGATGCTGGCTATTGGCTTGCTGTAAATTGCTTTTATTATTTTTAAGTATGGTCCTTGTATGCCTGATCTCTCTAAGACTTTTATCATGAAAGGGTGCTGTATTTTGTCAAAAGCTTTTTCAGCATCCAGTGAGATGATCATGTGGTTCTTTTCTTTCAGCTTGTTTATGTGGTGGATTACATTGATGGATTTTCTAATGTTGAACCACCCCTGCGTCCCTGGGATGAAGCCTACTTGATCATGGTGTATGATACTTTTGATGTGATCTTGGATCTGGTTTGCAAGTATTTTATTAAGTATCTTTGCATCCATGTTCATAAGGGAAATTGGTCTGAAATTTTCTTTCTCCGTTGGGTCTTTGTGAGGTTTAGGTATCAGGGTAACTGTGGCCTCATAGAATGTGTTTGGCAGTATTCCTTCTGTTTCTATGTTGTGGAAGAGTTTGAAGAATATTGGTGTTAGCTCTTCTTTGAATGTCTGGTAGAATTCTGTGCTGAAACCATCTGGGCCTGGGCTTTTTTTGGTTGGAAGACATCTAATGACTTCTTCTATTTCCTTAAGGGTTATAGGACTGTTTAATTTGTTTACCTGTTCTTGATTTAACCTTGGTAGATGGAATCTATCAAGAAAATTGTCCATTTCATTTAGATTTTCCAATTTTGTGGAGTACAAGTTTTTGAAGTAGGACCTAACGATTCTTTGGATTTCCTCAATGTCTGTTGTTATTTCCCCCTTTTCATTTCTGATTTTGTTGATTTGGGTATTTTCCCTCTGCCTTTTAGTTAGTTTAGCTAAGGGCTTGTCTATTTTGTTGATTTTCTCGAAGAACCAGCTCTTGGTTTTGTCGATTCTTTGTATTGTTCTTTTTGTTTCTAAGTTGTTGATTTCAGCCCTGAGTTTGATAATTTCCTCTCGTCTGCTCCTCTTGGGAGTGTTTGCTTTTTTTTTTTTTTTTGTTCTAGCTCTTTCAGGTGTTCTTTTAGGTGGCTAGTATAGGAATTCTCCAGTTTCTTTTTGAAGGCACTTAGAGCTATAAACTTTCCTCTTAGCACTGCTTTCAATGTGTCCCATAAGTTTGGGTATGTTGTGCCTTCATTTTCATTGAGTTCTAAGAAGGCTTTAATTTCTTTTTTTATTTCTTCCCTGACCCAGAGGTCATTGAGGAGAGAGTTGTTCAGTTTCCATGTTTTTGCAAGCACTCTGTTGTTTTTGTTACTGTTGAAGCCTAGCTTTATTCCATGATGGTCTGATAAGTTATAAGGAGTGATTTCAATTTTCCTGTATCTGTTGAGGCTTGCTTTGTGACCGACTATATGGTCGATTTTGGAGAAGGTTCCATGAGGTGCCGAGCAGAAAGTGTATTCTTTTGTTTTTGGGTGAAATGTTCTGTAGATATCAATTAGGTCCATTTGATTCATGACATCTGTGAGGTTCATTATTTCTCTGTTTGGTTTCTGCATTGTTGATCTGTCCAGTGGTAAGAGTGGTGTGTTGAAGTCTCCCACTATTAATGTGTGAGGTTCAATGTGGGATTTGAGCTTCAGTAGTGTTTATTTAATGAATGTGGGTGGTCTTACATTTGGGGCATAGATGTTTAGTATTGAAATTTCATCCTGGTGGATTTTTCCTTTGATGAGTATATAGTGTCCTTCCCCATCTCTTTTGATTAATGTTTGTTGAAAATCCAATTTGTTGCATACTAGATTTTTATCAAAAGTTAAAGATATCCTACACACAGCCATCCTTAATACAATAATTACATTAATAGTTACTATTTCAACTGAATATTTTCACAGTATTCTAACATTTAATATTAAAAAACAACATAAAAATTAGACAGAACATGCTCTTATCCATGAATTACCATAAAAATTTAATGATTAAAAATATTGGGTGTAAAAGTAAATAACATTGGAATAGAGGTAATATTGTCTATGAATGCAAAATCATGTCGAGAAACATCTTTTTACAAATAAACATGACAATTTCATGACTTTGTGAATGTAGTAAAGCCTTTTTAATCACTCAATTATAATGCTTAAAATATATATATAACATATTATTTTAAAAAACAGAGATTTTTATAAATACTGATAAATTTTAAAAACATTAATTAGTGTTCAAGAATACATTTACTTGCAAATATTTAAATATAACTTCTATAATATGTAATGCCTCTGAAAGTATAAATGCAATCACATCTTTATGTTAATTTAAGAGCTGGAAATGTATTATAAATTTTATTTTCTAAAATTGACCTTTGTATGTGACCTTAATGCATATTGCAATATCCAAGTATGATAATTAGATTAAATGTACCTCTTTGTAATAATCTGATTTGTATTTTGGTTAGATCATGAAAGGTCTACATTAGTGGAGCAAACTTCTGTGTGTGTATCCGAGAGTATTCCAACAAAACCATGGTTCCTCTCACTGTTACATTCAGGTTTTCAACAAACAGTTATATAGAGTATCAGTGTGAGGTGCAGCTTAGTTGGAGATAGTAGACAATCCTTTTGTTTGGGCATTTTGCCCTGGCTTCTTTTTTGACTCTTTACACTGCCTCCTGTCTGTCATTGTATGAACTATCCTGCTGCACATTCCCTGCCATGTCACATTGTTAATTAAAATAAGTCTCCCCTACTTCATTTCTGTGAAGTACATTATCACAGCAATAATAAAACAAACCTAATCTCTAAAAGGTAATATACTGTAGCAATGCTCTAATGAAAAAAATATGCAATAGAAAAAAGACTGCATTATTCCCTATTTTATAGAAACTAAAATCCTTGAATAATGATACTACAAACATGACCATAATAAAGCTAGCATTAAATAAAACTTCCAATTAGGTGAATTTTATTAACCTCGCAAAGATATTCCTTTGTGGATGCTCAAAATATTTCAAAAAATAGAAACCTTTGAATGATGTATTATGAACACTGTTAGGTTTAAATTTCAGTGGTTGGAGAAATAGCATATAATCTGATTTGTGTGTTTGGTCAGATAGCTCTATTGATCTTGTACATGATAACATTCCACTTGGCAGATGAAATTGAAAATGAATGTTCAAAATACTGCATTTTATTTTTCAGTGCAAGTAGTTATTAAGGCTAGAAGTCAGAATGCTAGCAGCTACTGTATTCTAATAACTTCATTTGTAATATTGAAAGGAAATTCAACATTACTGCATTTGACAGAGTCCAAAACAAGAAAATATTTAATTTAAGAACATTTAAGTCATAACATAAATAGATATATTTTTCCACCCGCAAAGTTTAGTGTGTCAGTGTAAGTTTATTTAAAGGCATACTTAATTTTAAATTCCCCCTCAGAATTTTAGAGAACAGATAATGCTATAATACATCATAAACTATGTCTATAAATCTTTCCCACCCCGAATTATATGTTTTTCATGGTATTTCTTCTACTACATATTTACTGCAAGAAGGTTCTTTTTTGACTCTCCTTTATATCCAATGTGAGCTTTTTGAATGAGGTTTTTATTTCATAATTAAGGAAATATAATCTTTTAAGGCAGTTCATTAGAATATATTTAATTGATACTCTACCTTACATCATGTGGTTTTGAAGGATCTTAGTTCATGGTATTGAAAAAACAAATTGCAATAACAATTTTAAGAATATGTTTTGCCATTAGATATTCCTCCTTTGTGAATTATGGATTAGCTCTGTTTCCCATTTTTGATTGGATTATTTGATTTCTTGGTGTTTAATTTCTTGAGTTCTTTATAAATTGTGGATATTAATCCTCTATTGGAAGTGGGGTTGGTAAAGATCTTTTCTCAATCAGTAGGTTGCTGTTTTGTTTGAATGACAGTGTCCTTTGCCTTTCAGATGCTTATTAGTTTCATGAGGTCCCATTTATTAATTGTTGGTCTTAGAGCTTGAGCTATTGGTGTTCTTTTCAGAAAGTTGTCTCCTGTGCCAGTGAGTTTGAGGCTTTTCTCTACTTTCTCTTATATGAGATTTAGTGTGTCAGGCTTTATGTTAAGATCTTTGATCCATTTGGACTTAAGTTTTGTGCAAGGTGGTAAGTATGTGTCTAATTTCATTCTTTGAGATGTCAACTTTCAGTTAGACCAGCACCATTTGTTGAAGATGCTGTCCTTTTTCCATTGTATGGTTTTGACTTCTTTGTCCAAAATTAACTGACCATAAGTATGTGGGTTCATTTCTGGATCTTCAATTTGATTCCATTGATCACTGGTCTATTTCTATATCAGTACCATGCTGTTTTTATTACTATAGCTCTGTAATATAGCTTGAAATCTGGGATGATGATACCTCCTGATGGTTTTTTTTTATTTATTTTTTTTATTTTACAGGGTTGATTTAGCTATTTTGATTTTTCTGTTATTCCATGTGAATTTGAGAATTGTTTTTTCCTGATCTCTAAAGAATTGTGTTGGTATTTGAATAGGAATTGCATTGAATCTGTATATTGCTTTTGGCTGGATGGCCATTTTTATTATGTTGATCTGACCTATCCATGAGCATGGTATGCTCAACATCCTTAATCATCAGAGAAATGCAACTGAAGGCGACTCTGAGATTCCATCTCACACATGTCAGAATGGCTATGATCAAAACTTCAAATGACAGCACATGCTGGCAAGGCCATGGAGAAAGGGGAACACTCCTTCATTGCTGATGGGAGTGCAGACTTGTACAACCACTATGGAAATCAGTCTGGTGATTTCTTAGAAAACTTGAAATTGCCCTACCTCAAGACCCAGCCATACCACTTCTGGGTATCCACCCAAATGATTTCTCACTAAACCACAAGGACATATCCTGATATATGTTCATAGTAGCCTTATTTGTAACAGCTAGAAACTGGAAACAACCCAGATATCCCTCACCTTACAAATGGAAAAAAAATTGTGGTACATTTACACAATGGAACACTACTAAGCTATCAGAAACAAGGAAATCATGCAATTTGCAGCCAAATGGATGGAACTAGAAAAGCTCATCCTGAGTGAGCTAACCTAGAATCAGAAAGATGCACATGGCATCTATTCACTTATAATTGGTTTTCAGCCATAAAGTGCAGGATAACTATCCTACAATCAACACAGCAAAAGGATCAAGAACATAGACTTTGTTACCTATTAATGGGACAATTTGCTGTAGGGGTGCTACCATGTAGGCTCCCAGTGCAAGAGTAATCTCTTGACCCTCATATGACTGTTGAAATGAGAGGGGCTGATATATAGGGACACTCCATATTGGAGGAGCGGGATGGGTGGGAGAGGGAGGAGAGGGTGGAGGGTGGAACTGGGAAGGGGGGAAGAAGTGCACTGTGATGGAGATATAAATTGAAGTAATAAATAAACAAACAAACAAAAACAATAATTTTTGTTTAATGAAGTTACTCTTCCTTTTAGAGGAAAATAAATGGACTATTTTTGCTTTATATAACAGTAATTCAAAAGGACTTTTAATTTTGCTCGTATAAGGCAATCACACATTTGATTAACAGAATGTGCAGCTAGATGTAGTTTGGGTGCCCTATCTTTTAACTTTCTTAATAATTTAAGTGAAAACCCCAAAAGTAGAACAATCATGAACGTCATATATTTAAGTGATGCTCAAAAATCCAATCTGTTCTGAAACATCTGTGGATTGATGTCTTACATTATTAGCATATTCAAAACCAACTCTGGACCTCAGTCATTGTTTTCAGTGACCAACCTTTAAATCCTTGAACTATCCTGTTTGAGCCAACCACTTTGTTTACTTAAGGCCAAAAGGGTAATCCAGATAACACATGTTAATGATAATTTATTGTAATTTATGATGATAACTTACAGCACTAGGTATCAGTTGACCTCTGGAGGGGCTCAGAGCTAAATTTAGTCTCATGTCTGCTGTGTCATGTCTGTTTGAGCACAATTCATATCCAACACTCAAGTATGAAACTCAGATGAGTATCACTCATTGAAAATATTGCCATATACAATTTCTGAAAAATATACTAGTAGTATTGTGTATACCTGGACATAAAGAGAATTTCAGTAATATTTGATAGAGTCCTGGAATCATCAAGTTCACTGAGATAAATGGCAACAGTGAATAAAACAGTTTTCAGTGAGTTTGGTAAGTTTTCATGAATTATCATACTGGAAGGTGACTTTTAAAGATTCTGGAACATATACTTTCTGTGAAAAATGGGAGAAATTTTAAAGAATACCAAACTGCAGAGTTGAATGCATTTCTCTGTTGATTGGCTTTAGGGAAAGGACAAAGGTTAGGAATATATATTCAGTATAGTCATACAAAGTACAGAAAAAGAGAGGAATATTCAAAATATGAAGCTTTATAAAAACCTTAAGATTATTGTGAAGATTGAATAAATTCATTTTTAAAAGCATTTAATATTATGGTTAAAACAAGTAAAACACTATATAAATACTACTAATTTTTTTCATTTACTTTACACATTAAAAGAACTCTTTAAATATGACTTGAAATCATAAGTAATTAAGAAATGTAAATACTCATGTCCATGATTTTAAGTGACATTTTATTTAATATGGATCACTTGCTGTTGTGTCTATTCATTTTCAGTCTGAATCACTCCCTTAATGAAGGGGTTGATTTTCTACCTGTAATTCTTGTACCAGAACTTTTTCTTCTTTCTTTCTTTCTTTCTTTTTATATTTGTATTTCTTCAAGTTACATCTCAATCACATTCCCTGCCCTACTCTCCCCTCCAGTCCCACCCTCCCACCATCTTCCCCTTCATACACCCCATCTGCTTCCTTTTTTTTTAAGTTTAAGGTATAACTTTTTCCCACCAACAGCTCCCCCTTTCAGTCCAACAAATGGCTCTTTCTCTTATAACATAAAAGAATATACAAAACAACAAAAATAACTAGGCCACAATAATGACAATTGTAAGTCTTAGCACACATTCCCAATCTCCAGTCCATACATATTTGGCAACTGACTTTAACATTCTACTATTCATCCATCTCCATGAGTTTAAAGTTCTATATCCAACTCAGCTTCCATCATAACTTGCATCATCATCTTAAAAACATCTTCTGAGATCCAGAACACCTCTTAATTCCTAAACAACTCAAAATTTAACTATGAGACCATAATTATTTACTCTTCAACCACATCAGAGAACTGAGAAGGATAAATATTTCTGTTTGTACAGAAAGTGCAGGGCCAGTAGCTTCCAAAAGTAAGAAATGACAGACAACTGGCTCCCTGGACAGTTCCCAATTTCTCTCCATATATTAGAGCATCACTCTTCAAACTTTTGGCCCTGTTTCTCTGACAGACATCAATGGTAAAGCAGGAATTATGAAGGACTTGACTATCCTGTATTGACAGAGCTAGACTGTTGACTTACTTGCTTCCAAGTCTTCTTATTTTTGGACAGCAATCTGTCGACAGTTGAAGCAAGAGATTTTTCTTGCTAAATGACAGGCCACTAATATAACCATTTCCAATTGGAGATTCTTTGATGCTTATCATCTACTTGGAGTAGATTAGGAGGTGCTGTCAGGAGCTGACATGTCTCAATATAAAAAAAAATCTTAAGTTAAGAAAATATCTTTGAATGCCATATTCTGAATATCTCTTGAGGCTTTTGAAGACTGCCTATCTATCTTAATATATTTGGAAAACCCAATATTGCTTGCCTCTTAGTTATTTGATTTCTGATGTAATTAAAACATAACTGTGATAGACTACCCTAGTACCTAACAAAATGATATGCTTAAATGTATATTAGTTTGCATTTCTTAATTATCCTAAACAATTTATGACAGTTGCTAACAAAAGGCAAAACTTCACTCTTCATTTTTAAGCATTACCTAGGTACAATACCTTAGCGTGAACCTTAATTTTGTATCAATATACAAAGAACAATAAGAATGTAGCTAAATATAATCTTAATTTTATATCAATATACAACAATTAATACCGATGTAGCCTAATATAATCATTATTTCATATCAATAAAAATTTAGCAAATATAATCGTAATTTTGTATCAATATACAAAGATATAAGAGCACATTAAATAATCTGTCCATTTTTCTATATAATTCCTATAGAATTATATAGAAATTATAATTTCTATATAATTCCATTTTTTCTCGTCCTTTTCCCCCCACATAGGAGAGAAGGAAGGATACAGAAAATGAAGAGAGAAATCCCTTGGTCTACCTTCCAAAACCTATTTAACAACTTGTAACCTCTCCCCCTAAATAACAAGTATCTATAACTCATCAAATGACTAAAGTGGGGAAAAAGCACACACACAGCCATGTGGGGATAGGAAGGACGTCACTCTCTTAAAATTACTTCCTGCTGACTTGGGATGTAGTAAACCTATTTTGGGGCCCAAATAAGAATGGAAAAATGATTAAGGACATTAATAGAATGCTATTGTAAATTTTCATTGTATTGGTCAGGCATAGATTTAATTTCATACATTTCCCTAGATCCATCCATTTCTTCAGCAATCATGAGCTGCCTTCATTTTTGTTTAGCCTTGGTAATTTTTTTATATTTCATTCTTGTGAAGTGGTGTTTATGTCAATCTATATTCAAACACACAATGGCATGAGCACAGACATCAACTTATTAGAATTTTCTTTACTTGTTATTAAATCTGATTACTTCCTAGATTATGATTAATTCAAATATAGTTTCTTTTATATTTATTCACAAGATATATCAGCAATATTTATCTATTTTAAACTATTTGTATAGGTAACTTTTCATGAAGTCTTTAATATTATGTGGCTGTTTACATCTTAAAGAAAACATATTTTAAAATATGACTGTTCAACATGTACTCACTATAGATCCAAAATTTAAATTCCAATTGTAAAGGCATAATTATTAATAATAGGTAAGATATTATATATTTGTATATCTTGTTCATTAATTTATTTTAAAATAAAATTTTCTCCTTTACAGAATGCAATCTTTCCCTAGAATAATTTTCAGACACATACACTGATATTCATAGCAATGATCATTTGCTTTTAATAGCTGGAAAGAATAACTTGTGTACTTTATATTAATGAGATAACTAGAGATAATATAACCCTTCTTAGAGGGAAACAAATCCTTTAGAAGAGGTAACAAATCATGAAGTATAAAAACTAATGCTCAAACAGAGCTAAACAGATAACTCACAATTCCCTAATGGCTGAGAGACACTTGAAGAAGTGCTCAGCATCCTTAATAATCAGAGAAATGCAACTCAAGATGACTCTGAGATTCAATCTCACAACTGTCACAATGGCTAAGATCAAAAACTCAAATGACAGCATATGCTGGCGAAGTGGTGGAGAAAGGGGAACACTCTTCCATTGCTGGTGGGAGTGAAAAGTTGTACAACCACTATGGAAATCAGTCTGGAGATATTTGAGAAAACTTGAAATATCTCTACCTCAATACCTAGCCATACCACTTCTGGGTATACATGCAAAAGATTTCTCACCAAACCACCAGGGCGTTTCCTCATCTATGTTCATAGCAGTCTTATTTGTAATAGATAGAAACTGGAAACAACCCAGATGTCCTTCAACCAAGGAATGAATAAAAAAAATAAATAAAAAACAAAAAAACAAAACAAAACAAAAAACTGTGGTACATCTACATAATGGAATATTACTCAGACATCAGAAACAATGAAATCATTCAATTTGCAGCAAAATGGATTGGACTAGAGAAGCTCATCCTGACTGAGTTAACCAAGACTCAGAAGGATACACATGGCATCTATTAACTTATAGTAGGATTTTATGTATATAGTGCAGGATATCTACACAACAACCAATTCACCAAAGAAAACATGGACATAGACTTTGTTTCCTATCAATGAGACACTTTGCCCATTAGTGCTGCCTTGTAGGCCCCCAATGTATGAGGAGGCTCTTGGCCCTCATGTGACTGCTGAACTGGGGCGGAGGACTGTTATATAGGGACATTCCACTCCAGAAGATTGTGATGGAAGGGATAGGATTGAGAGGGTGGGAGAGCAGAAATAGGGTACTAAGATGGAGGTATAACCTGAAGTAATAAATAAAACAAAAAAAATTACGTGCTAAATGTGCCTTAAAAACATATATGCGGTTTCCAACTGATGGGATTAAGGATGTGCTCCTCCACTCCTGGATCAAAGTTTTTCTCTGTTTAGAGCTTGTTTTGTATCAGGTGGCCTTGAGCTATGAGATCTGCCTGTTTCTGTCTCTAGTGTGTTGGGATTAAGGGTGTATTTTTCCCCAATGATGTGACTAAGGGTGTGCACCATCACCACCCTGTTTCTTGTAACTCTAGAATTTATAAGACAACTAACTCTATAGTGATCCTCCTGTCTCTGCTGGAGATAAAGGCATGGGCTAACACCATGCATTATTTTACCTTAGCTCTAAGTTTTTTCAACTCTTGGAGGTTTGTAAAACCAGGTTGAACAGCTGTCACCTTTAATTTATTTACAGTGTTTTAGAATGCAGAGACAGGCACAAAGGATTTGGAAAGATTTAAGTTTAAAAGCTACTTACAAAAGGCAGGC
>CAJQZJ010023813.1:0-10959 GCA_907164525.1 Lophiomys imhausi | reverse complement strand
ATACCATATATCAGATGTTGATTCAAAACATACAGCAGATTCTGAAGCGCCCTGGCCCAGCCCTCAAGGCTACTACCATCGAATTGGTGCTGAAACTGTGTCTTCAAAAGGGCATTATATCTTTCTATCAGGCCAGCTGCTTCAGGATGATGGGAAACATGATAAGACCAGTGGATTCCATGATCGTGGCCCTACCCAATATTGCACTTCTCTGTCTGTGAAGTTAGTTCCTTGTTCAGAAGCAATACTGTGTGGAATACCATGATAATGAATAAGGCATCCTGTAAGTTCATGGCAGGTGGTTTTGGCAGAAGCATTATGTGCAGGAAAGGCAAATCCACAACCAGAATAAGCATCTGCTCCAGTAAGGACAAAGTGTTGTCTTTTCCATGGAGGAAGTGGTTCAATGTAGTCAGCCTGCCATCAGTTCCATATCTAAGGCTCAGTGTTGGTCTCTGCTGTTGGTAGATCTGGCACTGAGCAGCGACTGTAGCCATGTCAGCTTTTATCAGTGGAAGTCCATGTTGTTGAGCCTGTGCATAACGCCCATCTCTGCCATCATGGTCATGGGTGCATTGGGCAGTGACAGAAATGACTGTGAAAAGAGGCTGACTATCCACAGAATGGGTCATCCTATCTACTTGATTATTGAACTCCTCTTCAGCTGAAGTCACCTTTTGATGAGCATTTACAAGGGACACAAGTACCTTCACATCTTTCATCCATTTGGAGAGAACTGTCCACATACTTCTTCCTTAGATGTCTTTCTCACCAATTTTCCAACCATGCTAATCCAGGTAGTAGGAGAGAGAGACACTGGGCCTGACTTGAGCATTTGAAACCCCAAAGCCTACCCTCAGTGACATACCTTCTCCAACAAGGTTGTACTTCTTAATCCCTGTCAAGTAATGCAACATCCTAATGACCAAGCATTTAAATATATGAGCCTATTGGGTCCTCTTTTATTCTAAACCACATTCTACTCCCCAGCACCCATAGGCTTGTAGCCCTAACATAATGCAAAAATGCATTCAGTTCAACTTCAAATGTCTCCATAGTCTATAACAGACTTGACACTGTTTAAAAGCTCAAAATGTCTTCTGAGATTCATACTTAATTCTTAACTGAAACCCCCTATAAAATCAAAATAAAAAAGCAGATCACATGCATACACAAATGTACGTAAAAAGCAGATCACAAATACAACATACAACGGCACAATATATATTTTACCCTTCCAAAGGGGAGGAAAGGGAGCATAGTCAGGAAATACTGGACCAAGGAGGCCCAAAAACCAACATGGCAAACTCCAAACTCTGAATCTCCATGTCTAATGTGAAAGTACTCTTCAGACCTTCAACTCCTTTCAGCTTTGTTGTCTGCAACACCCTTCTCTCTCTCTCTCTTGAGTTGGTTCCACACCCTGTTAGCAGCTCTCCTTGGCAGGTCTGCCATAATTTTACCATCTCCAACATCTTGGGGTCTCCGAGGCAATCCAGGCTTTACCTTCATAGCTTCACACAGTGGCCTCTTTGGGTCTCCATGCCTCAGTGGCTTTCCTTAGCTGTGGCCAAATCTCTATTCAATAACCCTTTTCTTGTGGCCAAAGCTGCCAAGTGCTACTGCTTGCTGGAGCTAGAACATTAAAATACGTTTTCACCAACTTTCTGTTTTTGATGCATTTCTTCACTGCTAAGCTTGTCCTAGAACTCACTCTGTAGACCAGACTGTCTTCCAACTCAGAGATCCATTTGCTTCTGCTTCCTGAGTGCTTGGATCAATGGCATACACTGCCACACCCTGCAGTAAGCTTTTCTTTAAATCTTTTTCACAATTTGGAAGCTTAGTTGGGTGGAGTCTTGCCTTGATGTCACCACACCCTTTTTTCCATTTTGGATCCAGCTTTTCTTTAAACTTTTTACCCCTTCAGCACTGGACTTAGCTCTATTAACTTCCTGGTACTCCTTTTCTCTTCAAACATTTCCTTGCTTAGCTTGCTCCTTTTCAATATAGATCTGTATTAAGAGTCACGACTAATAGCCACATTGTGGAGCCTGACTAACTTCATTTTGGAAAAAGATTCCGTTTTGTGTAAGTTTGACTCAGAGCCAGAAAAGAAAAAGCAAAATATACCCAACCTTGCACTCTAGGGGAGTTTCCTAGACATAACTAGCCAGCTCATTCTGAGAAAGCACCCAAAAATGTCTAAATAAGCTTTCTGCTGGTCAAGCTGACTATTAATGGTATGGAAACAACAATTTGTATGTGCTTATAAAGCATTTGTTGCTTGGTAAATTCTCTCTAGAATTTCACTGAATTCTTCAGATACTCCTATAGTAGACAAATGAAATCCAGTTTTGCTAAAAGAAAATCTGCAGGTGCACAACTATCCTCCTCTACACTCTCATTCACCTCCAATTCATTTCAAAGATGTTTTTACATATAGATTAACATTCTTAATAGAAAAAGTCACTTCTTTGAAGAGTTTTATTATTTGGCCTGGTTTTAATCACATGCAAATTACAAACTAATCTAATTCACTATGCTTTTGGTCATGTGCACATGCTTGATAATATTTTTGGAGTGAGAAGTAATTCTCCCTTGAAAATTATTGTATTCATTCTGAGGCAAAGGGTGAAGGATGATGGGGAAACAAAATATTTCCAACTTTTCTGTTTCTCATTTTCACACTTAAGCCAAACTGCAAAGTGATAATTTTGAATTTTGACATATACAAGGTCTAAGTCAGGCGATATTTATTGCAATGTATTATTTCTTCAGATTCCTCACACTTCTGGATTGGCATCATGCCCACACAATCCTTCCTTGTGGCTAGATTTAAGTCATTTGCAGTGGTTC
The DNA here is from genome assembly GCA_907164525.1 of Lophiomys imhausi. NCBI lineage: Eukaryota > Metazoa > Chordata > Mammalia > Rodentia > Muridae > Lophiomys > Lophiomys imhausi. The sequence continues at coordinate 8,100 of CAJQZJ010023813.1, read as the reverse complement.
CTCCTTATTATCCCCACTCTCTTTTGACAGATGATACCTTAACTGGAGCAAGACAGGACTTAGCAGATGATTCTTTCTTTAGTAGAAAACAATTTCTGCAAGTGTTTGTAGCTTAAATATGTCATCATGAAGCCACTTTTGTTAATGCTAAGCTGACCAGAAAGCATGAAAGGAAAAAAACAATTTGAAGATTTCAATCTGCAACACGTTACATCATCTATTTTCCTATTGTTTTCCATTAAGAAGGAAACATCAAGAATATTTTTACCATTGTCCATACAAACACTAGTGGTATATGATGTTAGGTGAAAGTCTTTCTTTTCACAGCACATTTTTTTCTCCTTAAGTTCAGAAGTTTGGTTGTAGACTAAAATGCTAAAAATAATACAATAATTTACAAATAATAGATCTTAAGGTTGTGGCTGTGTTTATTAGAATTTTGTAAGTTGCAAGAGACAGATACTAAATCAGAGGAACTTGGGCATTGAGTCCAGGCAATTTGTTGAATTAAAAGAAAAAGAACCAAGGACATGAGAGAGAGAGCTAAATCCTCTGAGATAACTACAATTAGGGACTTGGGTGTTATTAGAATAACCTCGTTTTGATTCTATTCTTTCTCCATACAAAAGGGAATGAGGTTCCCTCAATCTTCTCACCTCTCTGTCTACAGAAAATTGAAACCAACTCTATTAGGCAAGTTAGAGAACCTCTATGTAAACATCCCTCTTTGAGGTGTGAAAAACATTCCAGAGAACAAAACAAAGTGACTGATTCATCTGTACCTTTTAGTTGAAGGGCCACATCTTTAAAATTCTAAGAACTTTCAGTGGTCGTTTTTGAGAAATGGGCTCATTTCTGACCCAATCAGCAATGCTCATGTGAAACTTGTTAAAAAGGCAGACAATGTCTGCAGATATGGAGATTCAAAGGATATATCCTAGAAACTTGCATTTTCAATAAACCTTACAAACTGATTCTAATTGAAATGATTCTTGAAAGAAACTGAAAAATGTTTCTCTGAACACAAGATATCATGATATTTTGGCATTGACTTAGGAAGCCAGACTTTTAAACTCTGCTTATGCTAGGACAAATATTTTCCTCTAGTAACACTTTGTGCTTCCTTGACAACAAAAGCCAGTGGTGACAATGAGCAACTATAGAATGAACATAAAACAGTTACATTGAAACAACTGTGGACTTTTGTGAAGGATTGGCATGGGACAGTAACACAGGCACAGAGAAGCTCATGGGGAAATGACTTCTTTCTGTTTTTAAGTGATGAAAAATAGTTTCATTCTTTCCAATTTTTATGACAGCTTCTTTCTTTTTTTTCCAGGCTACATGATTAGAAAATCTAATTTGCCTGCAAATTGGTTGATGGTGGAGATCAGCTTTATCTCTTCTAGTTGAATCTCTTCTGAAATTTACTATACAAGGGCCCAATGGGAAGAACACTGAAAGTGTTGTAGGTAAAATGAATAAAAGCAAACAGTCACAGCAAGAACCACTTCTTTTGTTTTGTAAGCTGTCCCTGCTAAGCAGCTTTAATAGCTTTTGGCTATTAATCCTGGAAGGATGTGGAGTTGGTAACAAATGTTTTCCCATTCTGTAGGTTGCCTTTTTTTTTTTTTCTAATGACAGTGTCCTTTGCCTTACATAAGCTTTTCAGTTTTACGAGGTCCCATTTACTCATTATTGATCTTAGTGTCTATGCTATTGGTGTTCTGTTCTGAAAGTCGTCTCCTGCGCCAACGTCCTCAAAGCTGTTCCCCACTTTCTCTTCTATCAGGTTCAGTATATCTGGTTTTATACTGAGGTCATTGATCCATTTGAAGTTTAGTTATTTACACAGTGTTAAGTGTGGTTCTGTTTGGATTCTTCTACATGTAGACTTCCAGTTAGAACAGCACCATTTGTTGAAAATGCTTTCGTTTGTCCAGTGTATGTTTCTGGCTTCTTTATAAAAAAAAAATAATGTGTCATTTGGTGTGTGAGTCTATGTCTGGGTCTTCAAATCGATTCCATTGATGAATGTGTCTTTTTATACCTATACCATACAGTTTTTATCACTCTATTTCCATAGTATAACTTGAAATCATGGGTGGTGTTACCCCCAGCAATTTGTTTATTATTCTATAGGTCTAGATTTGTAGATAGATACTGTTTAAATTTGACATGGAATATCTTGTTTTCTCCATCTATGATGATTGAAAATTTTGCTGGGTAGAATAGAGTTGGCTATCATCTGTAGTCTCTTAGAGTCTGCAGCACATCTGTCCAGGCCCTTCTGGCTTTCAGAGTCTCCATTGAAAAGTCGGGTATAATTCTAATATATCTGCCTTTGTGTGTTACTTGGTCTTTAGCCCTTGCAGCTTTTAATATTCTTCCTTTGTCCTGTACATTTAGTGTTTTGATTATTATGTGCTGAGAGGAATATATTCTCTGGTCCAATCTATTTGGTGTTCTGTATGCTTCTTATACATTGATAGGCATCTCTTTATTTAAGTTAGGGAAATTTTCTTCTAAGGTTCTGTTGAAATTATTTTCTGAGCCTTTGTCCCAGGTTTCTTCTCTTTCCTGTAGTCTTATTATTCTTTAGTTTGGTCTTTTCACATCATCCCAGATTTCCTGGATGTTTTGTGCCAGGAGTTTTTTAGATTTAACATTTTCTTCTCTCATGTCTTCAATGCCTGAGATTCTCTCTTCTAGCTCTTAATTTCTGTTGGTGAAGCTTGCTTCTGTGTTGCCTGTCTGAGTTCCTAAATGTTCATTTCTAGATTTCCCTCAGTTTGGGTTTTCTTTATTGATTCTGTTTCCACTTACAGGTTTTGAATGGATTTCTTCATTTCCCTCTACTATTTTTTTGTGTCTTCATAGACTTCTTTAAGGGATTTATTCATTTTCTCTTGTGAACCTGTACCATAGTCATAAAGCTTTGGTAACATGTTTTTCTTGTGCTTCAGCTATGTGGGAATATTCAGGGCCTGCTGTGGTAGGGTTGCTGGACTCTAATGGAGACATTGTCCTGGCTATTATTGATTGTTTTTTTTTTGTGTGTGTGGGTTGATATCTAAGCATCTGGGATTGGGAATATTGTAATTCCAGGTGTTTGTATCTGGTCTAGTCTTTCTTGGTGAGTGTTTTATTCCCTGGTTTCTGTTTGAGCTCTGGTTCTTAGAAGAATATGATGGCTGTGTGTTGTTTGGTAGGAAAATCTCCTGGGATCCTAATAAGTGTGGACACTGCTGGTAATAGGTAAAATGTGTTTGTAAGTATTGGGGCCTGACATTCCGTAATGTGGATGGGCTGGAGGCAGTGGAGGAGCTTCACAAGAGGCACAAAAACAGGGTATTCCACCAGGATCATCTTAGCTAGTCTTCTGGTAATGGTGCTTAAAGTAATGAGATTTCACAGTGAAAGGTCTGCTACAGAGCTGGAGTTATGACTAGGGGTTTGGTCTTAGAGGAATAGGGGAAGAGGTGAAGAGCTGCAGTTTGTCTACTTGTTTCACTGGTCAGAGTGATCTGTGGGTTGAAACCATACTTTTAAATTATTAAACATTATTTATTAATAACTATATTCACTTATAACAAATACACTCACTTAACTACTATTCCTGTAAATTCCTACAACCCCTATGAATGCCTACAATCCCTATGACCTAACCACTAAACCTATTGATAACTATTACAACTATTTTCATAACCTTTTAGAAAGATACAGTCTCTGGGGCAGGTGCTCAATCATCAGGAACACAGTCTCTGGGGTAGACGTTTTTTAATGCACTTAGCAGTCTTTCTTTCTTCTGGAATATCTCAGACGGAGATTCGTCAGGGTAAATCGGCTATGGTGACATCACCTTAAATAAGGCTTGAGGCTTTCTTCTCTCTGGGAGACCTCAGCCATCTGTAGGCCAACTTACTTCCTTTGTATCAGCAACCTTGCTGCTCTGCCTCAGTCTTTAAAGCTGGTTACAGTTGCATTCAGGACACTGTTCGGGCAGGTCAAACCCCTCTAGGCAAAAGCTGAGCCACAGGGTTTAGTCCTTGGCCTTTTGCTGTCTTGCTGAGTCTTTTTCTGCTCACCAGCTTCTTTCTGCCTCAGGGATATCTGGCCATCAGTCCACCAGCACATTCCCCATTAGAGGATACAAACTACCTCTTGTCCTTTCTAGCACAAGGACTCACTAGCATCGGAGCTCTAGCTCTCTAGTGTGTCTTCTTGGCTCCATCCACTTGTCCTTAAATAGGATCGCTCCTTGTTCCACCTGCTTCAGTTCAATTTGGGCTCTGCCCACTTAGCAGTTGAAAACAATGCCAGGTCATAAAGTCTTTCCTTGTTTCACATGGCTTCAACCTTTTTTTTCAGTCCATAGAGAATTCCCTCATTTCACGTGACTATATCCATAAGCTGATAAGCTAATTGCTCACAGCCAAGTTGATCTTCATGCCCTGGATTAAGAGACTGTATCAGAAACCTAGATATTTACTAAATCTAATTTGTATTAAACTAACTCCCTACAGTGGGTTCCCAGGGAGTGCCTGCTGCAGTTGGGGGCTGGGACAAAACAATGAATGGGGAAAATAACTTTGGAGGGGAAGATCTGCATGATGCAATGGAGATGGATGCAGAAGGGAAGAGAGGCTGCAGAGGATGTTCTGCTGCAGAGATGGGAAAACAGATCCTTTAGTAAGTGGGGGGTGGTGGTGGGGAGTGGTCTCATTCATGGACTTGATTACCTGAGTGGAGCACTTTACCTTAGCTCAGCTGCCATGTCGGGCCCAGAGCAATAGGAAGCTCTAGCCCCCATTTGACTGATGAACTGAGGGGGGTTGATATGTGGGGGCACCCCACACTGGAGGAGTAGGATAGGTGGGAGAGGGGATAGAGGGTAGGAGGGTGGGACTAGGAGGGGAGGAGGGAGGGGGTGTGATCGAGATATAACTTGAATTAATAAGTAAATGTTAAAGAAAGGTAAGGCTATTAAATTGGAACTATCAGAAGAATAGTGAAAATTAGCCTACCTGCTCCCTTGCCCAGGGTAGCCTGTGGGTACCCAGCTAGTGCCTGCTGGAGTTGGAGGCAGGAATAGAGCAAAGAATGGGAGAAGAAAGTCAGGAGGGGAAGGACTGTGGGATCCACTAGTGATGGGGTTGAGAGAAAGGGAGGCTGCTGCTGACTTTTTTGTTGTAGTGCTAGGTTGTGACTGGTGGATTGTGTTTGGAGAAGCAGAAGGAAAGTGGTGAAGATCCACAGTTACCCTAACTGTGAAAGACCCAGGGGAGGGAAGTTCATCACCCGACACTCAGGATATCACGGCCGCCCCAAAACTCGCAAAAGACCATCTTGATGCAATCACAAAAGGTTTATTTCGGGGGGGAAAAGGAGAAAGGGGGGCTCAGTGCACTGAGGGGCGCCACTCGTATCCCACGCAGGGGTAGGTGTCGCAACCCTGATTTGGGGGAGAGTCCAATATTTTGTGGGGGAGCACCACAGATTAAGGGGGTGGGGGAAATTACAGGTGGGAAGTACCAGCCCAGCCCATCTTTTACCACAACCCAAGGGGGAGGGGAATACAGCTGGAATGTACCAGCCCAGCCCATTAGTTAACCAGCGGGAAACATCCTACATCTGTTTGTCTCAGGAATGAATCTAATCTTGTTTTGTTATCTACTTTGTGGTCAGCCAGTTCCTGAAGCCCTGGGGGCCCGTGGCCCAATTGACCTTCATTCTTGGTTTCAACCTGTTTATGGTCAGCTAAGTTCCGGGAATCACCTGGCGGCTGGCCTGGCTCTACTGCCGACTTAGGGGGTCTTTTAATAATTTTCATTCCCTTCAAAACCAAACAGTGAAATAATGAAACTAAAAGACATGATGCATCAAAGGGACACAACAGATATCTACAGAACATTTCACCCAAACAGAAAAGAATATACACTCTTTACAGCACCTCATGGAACATTCTCCAAAACTGACCACATTTTCAGACACAGAGCAAACCTCAACAGATACAAGAAAATTGAACTAACTCCTTGTATCCTATTAGAACACCAAGGATTAAAGCTAGACTTGAACAATAACAGAAACAACAGAAAGTCTACAAACTCATGGAAACAGAACAACTCTCTACTCAGTGACCTCTGGGCCAGGAAATAAATAAGAAGAAATTAAAGACTATTCAGAATTCAATGAAAATAAAGGCCCAACATACCCAGAACTTTGGGACACAATGAACATAGTGCGAAGGGGAATGTTCATAGCAGAAAGGGCCTTCATAAAGAATTGGAGGGTTCTCATATTAGGAATTTAAAAGCACACCTAGAAGCCCTAGAACAGAAAAAGAAAACACACCAAAGGGGAGTAGATGGTACAAAATAATCAAACACAGGGCTGAAACTGAATCAATAACTTAGAAAAAAGAAAACAATACAGAGAATCAATGAAACCATCTCCTCACTTAAAGCTACTGTAAGTTATAGAGTTTGGAATCATTGTGATTTGTTTGGTTTATAAATTAAATATAGGAAGTTGGATTTGCTCAAAGCAATTCTTTTTTCAGGAGAAAATGTGAAGTAATTAACAAAGCACTAAGGAAACATAATAAAATTTATGATTCTGTTGGTGGAAATAATGGCCAATGTCTTTCTACTGTAGGTTGTCCAGGTGGAACTACATCCAGTGTGGTAGGTTAGTAAGCTTTACAGTTTCAGAAGTAGGTTTGCTTAGATACAAACAAAACAGAAGATTGAAAGAGGAAGATGACAAGTTTGAGGTCAGCCCATGATACTACAGTGACCTTGTATCCAAAAATATATAAATTAAAGTAAACAAAAAAACCACAGTTAATTCAGATATTGTGTTCTATATGTAAAACACTGGAGGCCCAGGTATTTTCAGTCATTTTACAGGGTGACAGAATGTTTTCATCTACAGAGTCATTTCATAAACTAACCACCTTTACTTCATTAGGTTTGAATTAAGCTTACACTTTTTTTTTAATAATTTATTTTTTATTTCTTCAAGTTACATCTCAATCACAATCCCCTCCCTACTCCCCCCTCCAGTCCCACCCTTCCACCCTCCTCCCCCTCAATCCCCCATCCTCTTCCCTTCTTTTTTTTTTTTTTTTTTTTAGTTTAAGGTATTTATTTTTCCCCCCAACAGCTCTCCCTTTCAGTCCAAATAATGGTTCTTTTTCTTATAACTATAAATACAATACAAAACAACAGAAATAAATAGACCACGATTATAAGAGTTATATGGCTTAGCATACATTCCCAATGTCCAGTCCATATGTATTTGGCACCTGACTTTAACATTCTACTATCTAACCATCTCCATGAGTTTAAAGTTCTATATCTAACTCAGCTTTCATACTAACTTGCCTCATAATTTTAAAAATATCTTCTTAGATCCAGAACACCCTCTTGATTCCTAAACAACTCAAAATTTAACTATGAGACTCTAGGTATCTATTCTTCAACCACCTCAGAGACCTGAGAGGGATAAATATATCTGATTATATAGGAAGTGCAGGGCCTGCAGCTTCCAAAACTAAAAAATGACATACCAGTGGCTGCCTGGACAGTTCCCATTTTCTCTCCATACATTACAGCATCAATCTTCAGCCATTTGGCCCCATTTCTCTGACAGACATTGGTTGTAGAGCAGGAATTATGAAGGACTTACCTACCCTGTCTTGGCAGAGCTAGGCTGTCGACTTACCTGCTTCCAAGTTTTGTCCTTTTTGGACAGAAGTCTGTCTACAGTTGAAGCAAGTGGTTTTTCTTGCCAAGAGAATGGCTTACCACCAATTTAATCATCTCCCACTGGAGATTCTTCGATGCTCATCTTCTACTTGGAGTAATATAGGGGGTGCTGTCAGGAGCTGACATGTCTCGATATCAAAAAATCTTAAGTTAAGAAAACATCTTTGAATGCCATATTCTGCAGATCTCTTGAGGTTTTTGAAGATGCCCTATCTATCTCTTATATTTAGATAAGCATATATTGCTTGTCTCTTAGCAACTTGATTTCTGAGTAGCTTAGAAAATAACTGTGATAGACTGTCATAGTAACTAACAAAATGACACGTTT
>CAJQZJ010023811.1:0-14397 GCA_907164525.1 Lophiomys imhausi | reverse complement strand
GGTTCTTTTTCCTAACCCATGATGTGTGTTTTCCTTCTTACTACTGCTGGTTGGAATGAATTAATCCTCTGTCTAAAGTGCAGGCTTCCTGTTCTAATTTTAGGAATCCCCACCTTTCTCTGTCTTTGCCCAATCTCAGGCCTCAGCATTTATTTAACCAATCAGAGACAATGTAACAGACAGCAAACAGGACTAATTAACATTTAGAATGCTTAACACTATCCCATCAATTGGTATTAACTGTTCTTTGAAGGTTTGGTAGCATTATGTGCTGAAACTTCTGGCCCTGCTCTTTTTTTTTTTTTTTGGTTGGGAGACTTTTAATGACTGCTTCTATTTCCTTAGGGGCTATAGGACCATTTAATTTGTTTCCCTGATTTTGAATTAACCTTTGTATGTGGAATCTATCAAGGGAATCCATTTCACTTGGGTTTTTGAATTTTTGTGGAGTACACATTTTTGAAATAAGACCTAAAAGTTCTTTGGATTTCCTCAGTGTCTGCTTTTTTTTTTCTCCCTTTCACTTTTGATTTTGTTGTTTTGGATATTTTCTCTTTGCCTTTTAGTTAGTTTGGATAAGGGTTTGTCTATTTTGTTGAATTTCTGAAAGAACCAGCTCTTGATTTTGTCAATTTTTGTATTGTTCTCTTTGTTTCTAAGTTATTGATTTCAGCCCTGAGTTTGATGATTTCCAGCCATCTCCTACTCTTGGGAATATTTGTTTTCTTTCTAGATCTTTCAGTTGTGCTGTTAAGCTGCTAGTATAAGTCTCTCCAATTTCTTTTTGAAGTACTTAGTGGTATAAACTTTCCTCTTATCACTGCTTTTATTGTGTCCCATAAGTTTGGGTATGTTGTGCCTTCATGTTCATTGAATTTTTGGAAATCTTTTACTTTTTCTTTATTTTTTCCATTCCCAGTGGTCATTGAGTAGAGAGTTGTTCAGTTTTCATGAGTGTGTAGGCTTTTTGTTATTTATATTGTTTTTGAAGTCTAACTTTAAAACATGGTGATCTGATAAGATACAAAGGGCTACTTCAATTTTCTTGTATTGGTTAAGGCTTTCTTTGTGACTAACTATATGGTCAATTTTGGAGAATGTTTCAGGAGGTGCTGAGAAGAAGATATTTATTTTGTGTTTGGGTGAAACATTCTGTAGATATCTGTTATGTCCATTTGGTTCATGATCTCTGCCAATTTCATTATTTCTCTGTTTGGTTTCTGTCTTGATGAGCCATCTATTGGTGTGAGGGGAGTATTGAAATCTCCCACTATTAATGTGAGGGGGGTCAATATGTGGTTTAAGCTTTAGTAATGTTTCTTTCACAAATGTGGGTGCCCTTGTAGTGGGGGCATAGATGTTCAGTATTGCCAAGTCTTCTTGATTAATTTTTCATTTGAAGAGTATGTAGTGTCCTCCCCCTATCTTTTAAAATTAATTTTGGTTGAAAGTCTCTTTTATTTGATATTAGGGTGGCTACTCCAACTTGCTTCTTGGGACTGTTTGCTTGGAAAATCTTTCTCCAGCCCTTTCCTCTGAGGCAAAATCTATCTTTGTTGGTCAGGTGCATTTCTTGTGTGCAGCAGAGTGATAGGTATCATTTTCAAATCCATTCTGCAAGCCCTTGTCTTTTTATTAGAGAGTAGAGTTCATTGACATTGAGAGATATTAATGACCATTGACTGTTATTTACTGTTATTTTGATGTAGGTTGTGGTAGTACGCTTGTGTGTTTTATTTTGGTTTTGCTGCAGTTGGGTTGTTTCCTGTGTTATTTTGGGTGCAGTTATCTTCTCTGAATTGAAGTTTTCCTGCTAGTATCTTCTGTAGGGCTAGGTTTTTGGATAGATATTGTTTACTTTTTTAAAATGTAATATCTTGTTTTCCCCACCTATGTTGATTGAAAGTTTTGCTGGGTATAGTAGTCTGGGCTGACATTTGTGGTCTCTTAGGGCCTGTAAGACATCTGTATAGGTTTTTCTGGCTTTTAGAGTTTCTGAAGAGAAGTCAGGTGTGATTCTGATCAGTCTGCCTTTATATGTTACTTGGCCTTTTTCTCTTCCAGCTTTTAATATTCTTTCTTTGTTCTGTATAATTAATGCTTCAATTATTAGGTGGCAGGAGGAGTTTCTTTTCTGGTCTAACCTATTTGGTGTTCTGTAAGCCTCCTGAATGTTTATGGGCATCTCTTTCCTTAGGTTTGGGAAATTCTCTTCTATGATTTTGTTGAAAAGTTTTCTGGTCCTTGGAGTTGGGAGTCTTCTCTTTCTTCTATTCCTATGATTACTAGGTTCTGTTTTTTCATTGAGTCTTTGATTTTGTGGATGTTTTGTGTGATGCATTTTCAGTTTTCTCGTTTTCTTTGGCTGTTGTGTCAATTTCTTCAATTGAGTGTTCTGTGCCTGAGATTCTGTCTTCCATCTTTTGTATTTTATTGAATATGCTTGTATCTGTAGTTCCTGTTCTTTTTTCTATATTTTCCACCTCCAGGATTGTCTCTGCTCATATTTTCTTTATTGCTCCCATTTCCAATTTCATGTCTTGAACTGTATTATTCATTTCCTTCTCCATCTTGATTTTTTTTTTTTTTGCCTGTATTTCCTTAATGGATTTGTCCCTTTCCTTTTCCTATTTGTATTTTTCATGATTTCTTTAATGGATTTCTCCAGTACTTTCATCTGTTGGATTGTTATTTCCTTAACTTATTTAAGGGATTTATTTTCTTCTTTTAAGACATCTATCAGTTTCACATGTAGATATGTCATAAAAATGACATATCATACACAAAAAAGTTGTGTTTCAACTGTGTTAGGATGGTCATGACTTGCTATATTAGGATAGTTTGGCTTTGTAGGTGTTATATTTCCCTGGTTTTTGTTCTTTCACTGGCCTATAGCCATCTGGTTGTTTGTCACTGGCTGATTTTTCCTGGTACCTGCTGGACGTGGTGCCAAGGCAAGAACTTTGGTCTGGAGGTGGTATGATTTTGGTGACCCATAGTCCTCCACAGGATGGTGGATGGATGGGACCTTGTGTTGGAGGCTGGATCTCAGTGGGCTACCCACAGCTGTAGAAAGGCAGATTTTATTATTATTTTTACTATACTTAGTTTATTTTACCATACTTAATATTTTATCCCTCCCATCCAACCCTTGTTCCTCCCAACCCCCCAACACCATGCAGGAGAGAAAGAAGGTTAAAAGTGAAAGGGGTGTAGTTCTCTTTGAGCTACTTCTGCTGATAAGGGTCATTGGATTCTTTGGGGGTAATACCAGTATCATTAGAAGTCCAGCAAATCAGCAAACCAGCAAACTGGAAAACCAGGACACCAACAGTTTGGGGGAGCACCAGCAGTCTGGAGAGCAGCAACCACTTTCTTCTTTGTAGCTCTTTCTCTTCTTTATAGCCCCCTTTCTCCTACTTCTTTGTAGAGCCTCTTCTCTTCCTTTTCTGTAGAGCCTTTTCTCTTACTTCTCTGTATTGCCCCTTTACTCTTACTTCTTTGCAAAGCCCATTCTCTTTTACTTTTTTGTGGAGCTTACTTCATTGTGAAGCTCCTTCTCTCTTTTCTCTTTGTAGCCCCCTTCTCCTCAGGGCGCTGGCCTTTTTTCCCTCCTTCCCAAGTCCTCAGAGTAAAACTTGCTCAGCTGGTTAAGTCATCCTCCTGTTAGCTAACAAGACTGTTAATACTTTCCACCTGTGTCTTAAGAAGCCCACCTGGGATTAAACAAAAACATTCTCACAATTGGTTTTAATAAACTCCTGCCATAGAGAGCTCACTCCTTCCTGCTGTGACTGAACTGGGTCACTTTGGACTGGGGTTGGGTGAGTTTCTCTGGCCTGCAGGATCCTGAGATCCAGCCAGTCTTCCCACTGGAGCTGTAGACTGAAGAGGAGAGTCAGCAGGATGTCCCCTCCATGTCAGCAGACCTGAGTCCAACTGTTCCTACAGCTTGGGTGTCTGGTCTGTGAGTGTGATCTCCCTCTAAGGTTGCTCAGGAGTCACAGAGGAATGTTGAGCTTCCAGCCAGAAGCAATATGCCACAGGGTAGCCTGGGTTACTTAGCCAGCTGCACAATTACCCAGGACTGTGGTAGAAGTTAGGCCCCTTTAGTAAATTAGTATGCAGTTCAGCTTAGCATCTGGCACCACATAAGGAGCCAGGCAACCCTTGAATGTGAGAAGTATGAAATGTCCTGTTGAAGGGGCGTGGCTAAGAACCCTCCTAGGTTGTACAGAATGTCAGTTGCCACAGGAAGCCATGGGACTGCTGGATATCACAAGAAATCTTGTGGGTCCTCAAGACTGCCAAGTATTGTGAGATGATCCGATATATAACCCAGAGAGCTCCATGCAGCTCTACTCTTCCTCTTGTCTTCACAAACTGAGAAGACATGCTGGAGAAGTGCACAGCAAGGTATGGCATACTCAAGCCATTAGGCCATAATTTTCATAAACTGAAAGTCAGAGTCCAAGAGAGAAAGGCTTTTCACTGCAAGTTACCCTGAGAAAGACCCTTTGCTGTAATGGAAGCAAAGGAGGGCAGAGTTTGGAAGCTGCTTGGTTAAGCTTTAGATTGTGAAGCCTACATGAACTGAGAAGACTAAAGAAAGGAGTCTAAAAAAAAAAGAAAGAATGAATGAATGAATGAAAGAAAGAAAGAAAGAAATGAGTCTCAGGTGATGGAAAAAGTCGACCTCAAGCTAGTGGTTGAAATGGACTGAACTTTATAAGCTGATCTGACTCTGGTGGATGAAATAAACTGGCCATACCACTGTCAAAGTTAGGTCCAACAGACACTGAACTTGAAAGGGATTGCCTGCTGGCACTGCAGGATCCACATTGCTAAAACCAAGTTGCCCTGCATGGCCTTATGCTAAGAATATTAATATCCCTTTAAAAAACTTAAAATAGGGTTAGTTAGGTGTTCTCAGATAGGTATTAGGGTGTTCTTAGATAATTATTAGGTTCTTGGTATTAGATTATAGAATATAGGTGTTTGTTAAGTGCTAATAAATGTAAGTGATTTAAATGAAAATTTTCTGTTACACAGGACTGTTCCACTGAATCAGGGCTCAAGTTCTTGATGTTGCAGCCTGGCTTTTCAGCAAAAGGGTGCATCATTCCCTCAGAGTGGAAAAGAGATGGAGTCTCTGTCCCCTTCCAATAGCTCTGTGACTCACGAGAGCCCTGATTCACCTAAGCTCAACCACCCACTGATCAGGCACTACAAGTCAGTTGCTGCCATGTTGGAATCTCAGGAAAGAATCTCCCACTGATCTCACAGCTTCTGTGGACACACTGCCATGTGGGTCCTCTCGTGGAGGCAGGGATGATTGCACAAGAGCTGGGGACTCAGAGAGCAAGGGATGGCCTTCATCCACCTCTCTCAGACCTAAGAGGTCCCCCTGAGATGAGGATTAGGGATCATGTTCCTGTGGCTAGCCACTCAGGTGCTTAGGTTCCTAGCATGTGTACAGCATGGGGACTTGGTCAACCTCAGGTTTGACCAGGTGAACTCAGACAGCTGTGCAGTACCAGTATAGCTCTGCAGTGACTTACTTGTTGTCCCGTAACTCAGACCATGCCGGCACTGATCGCCATCATCTTGGAAGCCCCAGCCCTGTAAATTTCTTGACATCATTTTTTAAAAACAGCTGAATAATAGCTCCATTGTACTACATTTTATTCATCCATTCATCAGTTGAGGTACTTCTAAGTTGTTTCTAGTTTCTGGCTATTATGAATTAAGCTGCTGTGAAAATAGTTGATCAAGTATCCTTGTGGTAGTATGAAGTGTCCTTTGGGTATATGCCCAAGAGTGGTATAGCTGAGTCTTGCAGTAGATTGAGTCCCAATTTTCTGAGGAACTGCCATATTGATTTCCATAGTGGCTGTACCATCTGCAAAGATCAATGAATAAATGAACACTGGCACGTTTTAGGAAAGGCCTTTAGGAAGCATTCTTCACTGCCCTTTAGCTAGTTTTATATATGACACAGATTTTTCAACACACCTTGCTCAAATCATGAGGGCAACATTCCAACTTTCATTCTATCTAACAAATATAGAACAGTTATTAATTTAATATCCAGTTCTGGTTAGTTTTAGAAACAAAAGTGTCAGGCACATCTTTACCTTATTAAACTAGGCATGTGTTCCACTCTTCATGACACTCTAAATTTTCTTTCTCCTATTCATGCCTAAATCCAAACAAAATAGGATTAGTGGACTATTTTTGAAGGAGGGTAAGATAAGAACAAAGTTAATGTTTCAATGTAAATTTCTATGATGTGCTGAATTTTATTAGAATTAAATCTGCTCAGGACAGGAGCGGTGGAGCACACCTGCAATTTCAGCTCTTAGGAGGTTGAGGCACAAGGATGAGACAACCTAGACTGCATAGTAAGACCCTGTGACAATCCAACTAATTGTCTAACTATGTAATTAGTCTTTATACATTAGTTTGAACTGAATGGCTAAGCTATCTAGTGAACTATTGCCTCTCTTTCTCCTGATAGTTCACTATCAGGAGATCTCTCCTGTTTGAATGTAATCTCTATCAATGTTGATGGTATCCATAGTTATTTTTTCTCCTGTAGAAATAAAGGCAAAACCTCTTACCCAATGTAACACATATCCTGGTTTCCATTCTGAGGTCAAAACATCTTTAAAATATACAGGCTGATTTAATTCAGCAGTCTTTCTTATTGTTCAGTGTCTCTCTGCAGCTGTTGTTCCTTTGTCATTAGCATTTAAACATTTAATGTTAATAAAGCACTGTGTAATCTATCTCTGGGTGTCTTTATTAGCCCTTCCTGTTTATTAAGCATATCTTTTTTTAATGAAAAATTTTTTATTATACTGTTTATTTATTACATCAAGTTACATCTCCATCATAGTGCCCTCATTCCACCCCTCCTGGTTCTACCCTCCCACTCTCTTCTTCCTCTCCCACCCATCCCACTCCTCCGATGTGATGTGGAGTGTCCCTACAAATCAGCCCCTCTCAGTTTAACAGTCACATGAGAGCTAAGAGCTTCTTCTTACACTGGGGGACTACATGGTAGCACCCCCAGGGCAAATTGTCCCATTGATAGGTAACAAAGTCTATGTTCCTGATCTTTTTGGTGTGTTGGTTGTAGGATAGCTATCCTGTACTATATGGCTAAAATCCAATTATAAGTGAGTAGATGCCATGTGAATATTTCTGAGTCTGGGTTAGCTCACTCAGGATGAGTTTTTCTAGTTCCAATCATTTGGCTGCAAATTGGATAATTTCCTTGTTTCTGATAGCAGAGTAGTATTCCATTGTGTAAATGTACCACAATTATTTATTTATTTATTTATTTATTTATTTATTTATTTATTTATAATAATTTATTTATTATTTCTTCAAGTTACATCTCAATCACAATCCCCTCCCTACTCCCCCCTCCAGTCCCACCCTTCCATCCTCCTCCCCCTCAACCCCCCCCTCCTCTTCCCTTCCCTTCCTTTTTTTTTTTTTTTTTTTTTTTTAGTTTAAGGTATTTCTTTTTTCCCCCCAACAGCTCTCCCTTTCAGTCCAAAAAATGGTTCTTTTTCTTATAACTATAAATACAATACAAAACAACAGAAATAAATAGGCCACAATTATAAGAGTTATATGGCTTAGCATACATTCCCAATGTCCAGTCCATATGTATTTGGCACCTGATTTTAACATTCTACTATCTAACCATCTCCATGTGTTTAAAGTCCTATATCTAACTCAGCTTTCATACTAACTTGCCTCATAATTTTAAAAATATCTTCTTAGATCCAGAACACCCTCTTGATTCCTAAACAACTCAAAATTTAACTATGAGACTCTAGCTATCTACTCTTCAACCACCTCAGAGACCTGAGAGGGATAAATATATCTGATTATATAGGCAGTGCAGGGCCTGCAGCTTCCAAAACTAAAAAATGACATACCAGTGGCTGCCTGGACAGTTCCCATTTTCTCTCCATACATTCCTGCATCAGTCTTCAGCCTTTGGGTCCTGTTTCTCTGACAGACATTTGTTGTAGAGCAGGGATTATGAAGGATTTACCTACCCTGTCTTGGCAGAGTTAGGCTGTCGACTTCCCTGCTACCAAGTTTTGTCCTTTTTGGACATCAGTCTGTCTGCAGTTGGAGCAAGGGGTTTTTTCATGCCAAGAGATAGGCTTGCCACTAATTCAACTATCTCACACTGGAGATTCTTTGATGCTTATCTTCTACTTGGAGTAGAATAGGGGGTGCTGTCAGGAGCTGACATGTCTCGATATCAAAAAATCTTAAGTTAAGAAAACATCTTTGAATGCCATATTCTGCAGATCTCTTGAGGTTTTTGAAGATGCCCTATCTATCTCTTATATTTAGATAAGCAAGTATTGCTTGTCTCTTAGCAACTTGATTTCTGAGTAGCTTAGAAAATAACTGTGATAGACTGTCATAGTAACTAACAAAATGACACGTTTTCATGAAGCAAAGTCTATTCTGATGAAATGTCTGAATAATGTTTTAGCAGAAGGAAAGTTCTGAAAAGGCAGTGGTTAACACAATGTAATGACAAGGTACCTCTGAGATATTATGCTGTTGTTATGGTGATTTCATTGCATGTGTAGAGTTCAGTGCTATCTCCTTCAGGACATCTAGAGAACAGAGCCAGAGTCAGGAGTTAGATGTTTATGTAAAGGATGTCACCTGCATCCCAATTAGGAAGACAGAAAAAACAATAGTAATAATGATTAACATTTAATAAGCATGTACTGCATGCCAGGTGCTAGTGTACTGTTCTACTTCTGCTAATGGGCTTCATCCTTACTACAATCCATCAACCAGATATTATTATTTCTATTTTATAGATGAAGAAAGAAGCCTTAGGTGCACCCAGAAAAAATGTTTTTTCTTATGTTTTGTTTACTTACATTTCTATTGCTATGCTAAAGACCATGACCAAAAGAAATTTGGGGAGGAAAGGGTTTATTTCATCTTACACAATCTATCACTGAGGGACAACAGGGCAGAATTTAGTAGGGCAGGAACCTTGAGGCAGAACTGAAGCAGAATCTGTGGAAGAGTGTTCTTACTGGTTCACTCTGCCTGCCTAGAGATGTCACCATCCCCAGTGGGGTGGGCACTCTCGTGTCACATCAATCAAGAGAATGCCCTATAGACTTGCCTACAAGCAAGCTATTGGAAGCATTTTGAGATTTCTCTTTCTGGTAACTCTCACTTATGCCAAGTTGACCAAGAACTCATCATCCCAGGTCTCAAAGCTTGTAATTGATATCTTAATTACTGTTCTCTTGCTTGAAGAGACACCATGGCCAAGGAAACTCTTATAAAAGAAAGCATTTAATTGGAAGCTTGCTTCCAGTTTTAAAAAGTTAGTTCTAGTTCACAATAGTGGGAGGCAGACAGGCAGGGCACTGTAGCAGTGGCTAAGAACTTTACAGGCAACCAGCAGAGAGAGAGAGAGAGAGAGAGAGAAGAGGAGAGAAGAGAAGAGAAGAGAAGAGAAGAGAAGAGAAGAGGAGAGGAGAGGAGAGAGACAGAGACAGAAAGAGACTAGGCCTGGGTCTGGGCCTGGCATGAGGTTTTGAAACATCAAAATCCACTCATAGTGACACATCTACTCCAACAAGGCCACACCTACTCAACAAGGCCACACCTACTCCCGTATTCCAGCTAGGCCAGCACCTCCTCATCTTTTCCAAACAGTTTCACTGACTGGAGACCAAGCATTCAAATATATGAGACTATGGGGAACATTTTCATCTAAACCACCAGAATTGGGGAACAAAATCTGGCCTGAGGCAATTGAATTTTACATACCATCTTCTCAACTCTGTCCCATAATACTAAAGTAACTGGATTTATATAATATTAGTACATGAGAGATTATATGGGAAGTAAGACTTTATCACTGGACTATTTGTTGTTGTTTTCTCTATGTATCTGAAAATTTTTCTTCATAGTAAATCACTCACCATGAATCATTCATCAGTTTCTCACATGTATTTAAGCCTATGTGCACAGCACACACTCATGACTGTTATCCACAGATGGGTACAAATGTCTTAGAGTGAAGTGAATAATGAAGTCACATAACAATGTGCTTTGATACATGGTAATGCTCATTTGTAAGTCTTTCCCTTGAGCTAACAAGGTTACAGAGAGCTTACTACCTGTGACATCTGCTCTTGAGATTCTTGCACCTCTGTACTACAATAGGCATTCTTCAACAGTACAATACTATTATGTTATCACCTCAAAACAAAATAAGGCAAAGATAAAATTTTCCCTCTCTGCCTTTATTCTGAATTCCATTTCTAGACCAGAGTGAGTGAAGGATGAAAATATTGTGAAGGATGAACATATCCTCTCCACAACACATATGAAGCCTTCCCTCCTTTTAACCCCCTTTTAAAAACTAATGCATGTGTGTTGACACACAATATGATTGCTGCAAGTTCCTAGTTGACATCTGTGTCCCCTTAGGGAATTAAACTTTCTGAAAATTTAAACACACACATAATGACATAAATGATTTTTCTTATCTAAAAATTCTATTTTCTCTGCCACATTTTCCATTTACCCAACCCATGGCAATCAGTAATCCTCCTACAATCTCCATAGTTACATCTTTACAGAATGTTACATGATTGAATTCAACCTTATCAGACTTGCTAATGTCTCTTAACAGTATGCATTCAGGTTCTTCGGAGAACTTTTTAAAAATGATTTTTTTTATAGTTCATTTGTAGTAATTAGAAACATTCTACTGATAGCCCATTTTAGCTGTGTGTGTACTCAGAGACGTCACAGTTGCTTTCGCATTTTAGAAATTACGAATAAAATTGCTGTATACATCTGTGCACAAAGTTTAGTGCAGACACAAATTTTTACTGCTCTTGACCAAATGTCAAAGTGTAATTGCTGAATACTATGGTGAGATGTTAGGTTTCATGAGACATAGTTTAGCCATCTTCTAAAATAGCTGTATTGATCACTGTTGAGTGCTTCTATTCTCAGCAAGACATGAACAAATGTCTACTTACCCCACATAAGGAACAAACATATCAAATATAGATACATGTTGATTTATTATTATAATTAATATTGATTCATAAAATTAGCAAGGCGGCAGGTACTCTTCAACTAGTCAATTTGCCAAATAACCACACATAGAGACTATGATTTATTCAAAAGGTTGAGTGAGGAGCTGAGCATCAAATCTAATCTAATGTCTCATGATTAATCTATTTACCTTCCATCCATAATCTCCAATACTTGCATTTATAATAATTTCCTGTGGATCAGCCCTTGATAATAATCTCTCTTGGGCCTTTCTTCTTCATCACCCAAATCTCCTTCCTTTTCTCTTTCTCCTCCCTCACTGGCAACAGAAGTCCCACCCTGGACTCTCTAATGCTCAGCCACTGGCTAGCATCTTTTATTGGTGGAGAACCAATGGTGAGCATGTTTATGCAAACTTGAGACAGAAGATTCTAAAATAAAAATAGCAAAGCCATGTCCAGATTGAAACCAGATAGTGGGATAGAGAGATCAGCATTTGAACAGACAAGGGTAAACTTTATACAGTGCACAAAACCAGCAAGAAACAGATACTACCAAAGACCAACTTGATGAACCATGAGTTTTAGAGTGGTTACTTACAGGAATACAGGTGAGGAGTTACAGGGGCAGAAATAACTCAAAGGCCACTGCATCACCAGAGCCCACTTCAGCATAAGTGATAGTTCATGAAATCTGGGAACATGGAGCAAACTGCACAGTCTGAAGGCAGCTTAACTGGTAAGAGGCTCAACTTTCCAAGTAATTCAGTGGGTCTGAGCCTCTTCTAGGTTGCTCTGCTGCTCTTTGCTTCCTCCAGGCTGCTCAACTTATCTGACTATATCTCAGTCCTTATTGCTAAACTGTGTGTCAGGAAGAAGGGGGCTAATGAGTCTGGTTAGTTTCAGGGACTTCCTGAAGCCCTTAAGTTGTTTACTATTCAAGCTTAATGAGTTTCCCTACAAGATGAAATATTTCCCCTCCTCTTAGAATATCCTGTGGTTTTACCTCTCATTTGACTTTGTGTCTTAAAACCATCCCGTAGTTCCACCATTCTTTAATATCCTTGAGTCTTAATGAACATCCCTCCAAGATGGAAGGTTTTAATCTCAGAGGAAACTGCTCCTGGCAATCATGTCCCCCAGCAATTCTAAGAACTGTCTTTGATCTTCTTCCTCAGTAATACTTGCCTTCTCCATAGTCTAGATTTTGACTGTTGGAGTAATTTAATCCCTGTCCCTCTCACTTCAATTTGCCTTTTCATATAACACAGATGAAACGTTTTTTCCCAATATGGTTGTCATCTACATACCTTCTTGAAAGAAGTGTCTGTTTCAGTCTATTTCCTGTGTCTTTAGTTACTTTTTTATTGTTTGTAAAAACACTGTAACCAAGGCAACTTAGAGAATGAACAGTTTAGTTTATGTCTCCAGAGGGTTAAGAGTCCATCATGGGGGGAAGATATGGCAGTAACCCGCAAGCACTGTGGCCGGAACAGGAAGCTAAGCGCCCACATCTTCAAATATAAGCATGAAGCAGATAGGCAACCTGGAAGTAGGGCTACATTATAAGCTCTCAAAACGCATCCTCAGTGACATACTTCTTCACCAAAACTACACCTCCTAAGCCTTCCCAAACAACATCAGCAAGTGAGGACCAAGTGTTCAAATAATCAAGACAATGAGATACATTTCCCATTCAAGCCACCCTGCTAAGCAAATGTTAAGGGGTTTGTTTCTGTTTAGCTTTTATTTGCTTGTTTGTTAGTTTGTTTGTTTTATATTACCATTTATGTCTTTGACAAGAACATTCTCCCCAGATGAGGCTCCTCATTCTCCTGACAGTGCCACTTCTACAGTAGGAGTTCTTGATCATGATGGAATTTAACCAATCAATTATTTCTTCATGATTGCAGTCTTTTAATTGCATTAAAAAAAATACACCATGAAATCTCAGAATGTACAGGCTTTCTCCAGAGTCACCTTCTGTGAGCCATATCATTTTGTATTTTTCATTTAAGTCTATGGCCCATTCTGAGTTAATTGTTGTGAAAGGTATAAGGTGCAAGTGTCAATTAGATATTTTGAAATTATGTTTTCTCAATTGTGTTCCCTTTGTTTCTCTATCTTGGTATAAGAACAAACCTTCAGTTTTTGTGGTTCTATTTCTGAGTTCTCTATTCAGACCCTTTGTCAATTACCTCCATTTTTCCTCTAATACAAACTATCCTGATTACTGCAGATTTACAGTAAGACTTGAAGTCAGGTTCTAGCGGTTCTCTAAATATGTTCTCCTTAGATGTTGCATTCCTCATTCTGAGTCTTTTGTCTCTCATACAAACTTTAAAAATTACCTTGTTAATGTCTACTCAATTATTTGCTGGGTTCAATTGGCAGTCCATTGACTGTGTGTGTGAGGCTGAAAAGAACTGCTGTGTCAACAGTTTTTCCCATTCTCGCACACAGAATAGCTATTACTTGCTTTGTAAATTTTCTTCCATTTGAAATTTGTACTTTTCATCAGGCCTCATTAAATTTACATAAAATAATTTAAATTTTAGAGATGCTAATAAAAATAGTATGCTGCTTTGTTTTGTTCATTTCAATTGTCATTGTTCAGGGCTGGTGTATTGGAAACTAATGACTTATGTATAAACACTTTCTATGATTACTTCCTACTTTCATTTATTCTGTAGCAATCATTTGAGAAGTTTTGTAAGGATTATCATGCCATCTGAAAGGTCAGATTCTTCCTCCTTTCCTAATCTTGTAAATATTATTTCTTTTCTTGTTTTATTGTGATAGCCAGACTTCCAGTAAAATGTTGACAAACAATGGTAAGGGTGGGCTCCTACTTTATTACTGATGCTAGTGGGGAAATTCCTACTGATTCATTATTAATGGGTATACTTTTAATACATGATCTTTATCATATTAAATAATTCCTTCTTTATAACAAAAGTTTATTATTACATATATGCATATGTACATTCTTTTACAGCCACTGATGTGATGAGTTTGTAGAATCATCTTGCATATTGTGAGACAAATTTCTTTGATCATGGTGTTTAATTATTTTACATAATCTTATATTAAATTTGATAATTATTGTTGAGGGATTTTGCATTATGTCCATGAGTGATCATGGCTTGCCCTTCTTTTTTCTTTTTTTTTTAATAATTTATTTTTTATTTCTTCAAGTTACATCTCAATCACAATCCCCTCCCTAATCCCCCCTCCAGTCCCACCCTTCCACCCTCCTCCCCCTCAGCCCCACCATCCTCTTCCCTTCTTTTTTTTTTTTTTTTTT
>CAJQZJ010023810.1:0-15356 GCA_907164525.1 Lophiomys imhausi | reverse complement strand
GAAGCTAAATCAAGATCAGATAAACAGATTAAACAGCCCTATAACCCCTAAGGAAATAGAAACAGTCATTAAAAATCTCCCAACCAAAAAAAAGCCCAGGGCCAGATGGCTTTAGCACGGAATTCTACCAGACCTTCAAAGAGGAGCTAACACCAAAACGTTTCAAACTCTTTCACCAAATAGAATCAGAAAGAACATTGCCAAACTCATTCTACGAGGCCACAATCACCCTGATTCCTAAACCACAAAAAGACCCAACAAAGAAAGAGAACTTCAGACCAATCTCCCTCATGAACATAGATGCAAAAATACTTAATAAAATACTAGCAAACCGAATTCAAGAACACATTAAAAGTATCATACACCATGATCAAGGAGGCTTCATCCCAGGGATGCAGGGATGGTTCAACATAAGAAAATCTATCAACGTCATTCACCATATAAACAAGATGAAAGAAAAAAACCACATAATAATCTCGCTAGATGCAGAAAAAGCGTCTGACAAAATCCAACACCCCTTCATGCTAAAAGTTCTGGAGAGAACAGGCATACAAGGGCCGTACCTAGAAATAATAAAGGCAATATACAGCAGGACAGTGGCCAACATCAAAATAAATGGTGAGAAAATTGAAGCATTTCCTCAAAACTCAGGGACAAGTCAAGGATGTCCACTTTCACCATATCTCTTCAATATAGTACTTGAAGTTCTTGCTAGAGCAATAAGACAACTAAAGGACATCAAGGGGATAAACATCGGAAATGAAGAAGTCAAATTATCCCTATTTGCAGATGACATGATAGTATACATAAGCGACCCCAAAAATTCCACCAGATTACTCTTACAGCTGATAAATGCCTTCAGCAAAGTGGCTGGATAGAAAATTAATTCAAAAAAATCAGAAGCCCTTCATTATACAACAAACAAAAAGGCTGAGAAAGTAATAAGGGAAACAACCCCCTTCACAATAGCCACAAACAACATAAAATACCTAGGGGTAACTCTAACCAAGCAAGTAAAGGACCTGTACAACAAGAACTTCAACCCCTTGAAGAAAGAAATGGAAGAGGCCTTTAGAAGATGGAAAGATCTCCCATGCTCATGGATAGGTGGGATCAACATAATAAAAATGGCCATCCTACCAAAAGCAATGTATAGATTCAATGCAATTCCTATCAAAATACCAACACAATTCTTTAGAGACTTGGAAAGAGCTAGTCTCAATTTCATATGGAACAACAAAAAGCCCAGAATAGCTAAATAAATCCTGTACAATAAAAAAACATCTGGAGGTATTACCATCCCAGATTTCAAGCTGTACTACAGAGCAATAGTTGTAAAAACATCATGGAATTGGTATAGAAACAGACCAGTAGATCAATGGAATCGAATTGAAGATCCAGATATAGACCCACACATTTATGGCCACCTAATTTTTGACAAAGAAGCCAAAACGGCACAATGGAAGAAGGACAGCATCTTTAACAAATGGTGCTGGTCCAACTGGATGTCCATTTGTAAAAGAATGAAGCTAGATCCATATTTATCACCTTGTACAAAACTTAAGTCCAAGTGGATCAAATAGCTTAACATAAGGCCGGTCACACTAAATCTACTAGAAGATAAAGTGGGAGAAACCCTCGAACTAATTGGCACAGGTGACAACTTCCTGAACAGAACACCAACATCTCAGGACTTGAGATCAACAATCAATAAATGGGACCTCATGAAACTGAAAAGCTTCTGTAAGGCAAAGGACACTGTCATTCGAACAAAACGGCAGCCTACAGACTGGGAGAAAATCTTCACCAAACCCACATCTGACAGAGGGCTAATATCCAAAATCTACAAAGAACTTAAGAAATTAAATGCCAAGAAACCAAATAATCCAATCAAAAAATTGGGGATAGAGATAAATAGAGAATTCACAAAGGAGGAATCCCTAATGGCTGAGAGACACTTGAAGTAATACTCAACATCCTTAATCATCAGAGAAATGCAACTCAAGACGACTCTGAGATTCCATCTCACACCTGTCAGAATGGCTAAGATCAAAAGCTCAAATGACAGCACAT
This sequence comes from Lophiomys imhausi, assembly GCA_907164525.1. Classification (NCBI taxonomy): domain Eukaryota; kingdom Metazoa; phylum Chordata; class Mammalia; order Rodentia; family Muridae; genus Lophiomys; species Lophiomys imhausi. Next base: position 13,283 of record CAJQZJ010023810.1, on the reverse strand, counting down.
GTTGTCGAGGGTGTGGAGAAAAGGGTACCCTACTCCATTGCTGGTGGGAATGCAGGCTTATGCAACCACTATGGAGGTCAGTCTGGCGATATCTTACAAAACTTGGAATAGCTCTGCCTCAGGACCCAGCCATACCACTTCTGGGTATACACCCAAATGCCTCTTCACAAAATCATAAGGAAGTTTCCTCATCTATGTTCATAGCAGCCTTATTTGTAATAGCTAGAAACTGGAAACAACCCAGATGTCCCTCAACCGAAGAATGGGTTAAAAAACTGTGGTACATCTAGAGAATGGAATATTATTCAGCTATCAGAAACAATGAAATTATGCAATTTGCAGCCAAATGGATGGAACTAGAAAAGCTCATCCTGAGTGAACTAACCCAGACTCAGAAGGACACATATGGCATCTATTCACTTATAGTAGGATTTTGGCAATATAGAAGGTATCAATACTACAACTAACACACCAAAGGGAACTTGGGCATAGACTTCTTATTATATACTTTTTATTTTTTGTATATTCGTTATATTTTTTTCTATTTTTTAATCTTTTTTATCTATTGTATGCTTATTGATTTGTTTGTTTAGTAGTTCTCTCCCAGGCAACGAGACACTTTTCACTGATGGTACTGCTTCATAGATCCCCAATGAATGAAGAGGCTCTTGGCCCTCATACGACCTCTCAACTGAGATGAGGGACTGTTATATAAGGACACCCCACCACAGAGAAATGGGATGGATGGATTAGGAGGTAAAGAAAAAAAAAAGAAAAGTGATGTTTCGGCCTTTTACTACTAACTGTCATGAACTGTTTAGGATAATTAAGAAATTCAAACTAATGGTTATGCAAGCCAGTCATTCTGTTAGGTACTATGACAGCCTATTATAGTTACTTGCTAAGCTAATCAGAAATAAAGCTGCTAAGAGACAAGCAACATCTGCTTACCCTAATATAAGAGATTGATAGGGCCTCTTCAAAAACCTCAAGTGATCTGCAGAATATGGCATTCAAAGATGTTTTCGTAACTTTGGATTTTTTTATATCAAGACATATCAACTCCTGACAGCACCCCCTATTCTCCTCCAAGTAGAAGATGAGCATCAAAGAATCTCCAGTGGGAGATGACTGAATTAGTCGCAGGCCTATCTCTTTGTAGGAAAAGCCCCTTGTTCCAACTGTAGACAGAATGCTGTCCAAAAAGGACAAAACCTGGAAGCAGGTAAGTCGACAGCCTAGCTCTGCCAAGACAGGGTTGGTAAGTCCTTTAAACCCCCTGCTCTACAATCAATGTCTGTCAGAGAAGCGGGGCCAAACGACTGAAGAGCGATGCTGTAATGTATGGAGAGAAAATGGGAACTGTCCAGGTAGTCACTGGTATGTCATTTCTTAGTTTGGGAAGCTGCAGACCCTGTACTTCCTATAAAATCAGATATATTTATCCCTCTCGGGTCTCTGAGGTGATTGAAGAACAGATAGATAAAGTCTCATAATTAAATTTTGAGTTGTTTAGGAGTCAAGAGAGTGTTATACATCTAAGAAGATACTTTTAAAATTGTGTTGCAATTAGTATGAATGTTGAGTCAGATATAGAACTTTAAACTCATGGAGATGTTTAGATAGTAGAATGTTAAAGTCAAGTACCAAATACATATGGACTGGTCATTGGGAATGTACGTTAAGCCATATAACCCTCATAACTGTGGCCTAATTACCTCTGTTGTACTGTATTGTATTTATTATTATAAGAGAAAGAGCCATTTGTTGGACTGAAAGGAGAAACTGTAGAGGGAAATAAGATATACCTTAAACTTAAAAGAAAAAAAAAAGGGAAGAGGATGGGGGGTTGAGGGTGGGAGGGTGGTACTGGAGGGGGAATAGGGAGGGGACTGTGATTGAGATGTAACTTGAAGAAATAAAAAATAAAGGAAAAAAAATTTGTACCCTAAAACATACATATTTGTTGTGATCCCAAGCTCCTTAAATTCATTAGATATTTACATATGATCTCTCCATGATCCTGATCCCTATGAGGTAAGTCGAAAACATACGCCATCATGGAGTGGAGGCTCTGTGTATAAAAAAAAAAAAAAAAGAATTTGTGGGATATCTACACAATGGAGTAATAGTAGTACTCTGCAATCAGAAACAAGGATATCATCAAATTTGTAGGCAAATGGATGGAGCCAGAAAAGATCATCCTGATTGAGCTAATGTAGACCTAAATAGACACCAGTGGTATTTACTCATTTATAGGTGGATATTAGCCATTGAGTACAGGACAACCATTCTATAATCCGCAGACCCAATGAAACTAAGTAACAAGGAGAACACAAGGTATCATTGTAGAATACCTCTAAGTAGGGGAAATAAAATAGACATCAGAAGTGGTGAAGAGAGGGATCCAGTGGGAACTCGACATTACTGTCATTCCAGACGCTTTATCCAGCAGAATATGGAAACAGATGCAGAGACCCACAGCCAAACATTAGGTGAAAATCAGGGAGTCTTGAAGAAGAGTCAGGAGAATGCTTGAGGGAGATGGAGAGATCAAGGACACCACAAGGAGACTCCCATAGCCAATTAACTGGAACTCAAGGGGGCTCATAGAGACTGAGCCAAAAATCAAAGAACATGAATGAACCTGTCCTAAGCACACTACACATATGAAGTGGATGGGCAGCTTGGTACTCAAGTGGCTCCCCTAACAATTGAAACAAGGACTATCTCTGATTTGGACATGGTTGCCTCCCTCTAGATCCCATTTTCCTAGCAGAACTGCCTTGTCTTGCCTCAGTGGAAGGGGAGACAATTAGTCCTAATGTGATTTGATATTTCAAAGTGAGTTGGTACCAGGTTGGGGCAGGGTAGTATGGGAGAATTGGGTGGCAGGGAGGGACTTGGAGGAGGGAGGGGAATGGTGATTGGAATGTAAAATAAACAAATTAATAAGAAAATACAAGAATTTAACATGTGTATGAGTGGAACAAACATGATCTTTGTACTACTATAGAAGGTAATTTTAAAAATTACAGACATAGAATGAGAAGGGATTCACTATTTTTAATAAAATCATAGAAAAAAAGTCTCAATTTTAGGGGAAGAGAAACCTATCAGATACAAGATGCACACAGAGCACCAAACATACAGGACAAGAAAAGAAATTCTCCATAACGTATTACACTTTAAACACTTAATTTACCAAACAGAGAATGTACATTGAAAGCTGCAAAAGAGAAGGGCCAAGTCACATAGAAAACTTTCTGTTCTAGTAGAAAGAGAAAAAAACCTTCATCTTCCAATGAGACCCGAATCAGAATGGCAAGAAAGTAAATCTGATGAGGACTTAGGGAAAAGGAAACTTTTATCCAATATTGGTAGCAGTGCATACTTGTTCAACCACAATGGAAATCAATGTGAATGTTCCTCAAAATGCTAAAAGTATAACCGCCATATGATCCAGGTATACCACTCCTGGCCATATACACCAAAGACTACATAGTTCATTACAGAGACATTTGTATATCTCTGCTCATTGTTCTGCTATTAACAATACTCAGATAATGAAGCCCACTTAGATGTACATCAACTGATGGAAGAATAATAAAATGTGGCACACATACACAATGGAATTATATTCAGATGTAAAGAAAAGTGAATATTAAAATTTGCAAGAAATTGAATGGACCTGGGAAATATACTGAAAGCAGTAACTCAGGCCCTAATGACAGCATCATATGTTCCCTGTCATATTCAGATTCTAGCTACAAATTCATAGAGTAGAGTGTTAAAAATGCAGTACATGTGCAGCCCATGAAGATTAAACAGGGCTACTGGGGAAGGGGAAAGAGAGGAATTAAGAGAGGGGGAATAGTAGAACATGGGTAAAAATAAGGTGGAAGGGGAATAATGAAGTGGAAACATTTAAGTATGGAGAGTAAAGTGAGAGTGGGATAGAGAAGGGAATGAGGGGGGAAAATCAACACTAAGTATTATGAAAATCAGATGAAAACTTACTATTTTACAAGATTATTGAAAATATATATATAGTTTAAGAAAGGAATTATACATGTGGGATAATGTTCCTCCCAGAAACTATAGGTCATCAGACAAATATCCATCCCAGTGCCAGGTGTAGGATATCTCCTTATAAGGTATTGATCAAAGAATCATCTACCAAACATTGTAAACTATTGTCACTGCTCTTGGTTACCCATCAGAACTTGATGATAGACCTTGTTACTGAAGGGAGTATACACAGAGGATCACAAGATCCAAGAGTTTTCCTTCTTCCCTATTAGCTTTCCCTGTACCATAAAGTGTTATGCAGGCTACTGGGAGAAAAAAAAAAAAAAACATCAACAGTTTTGCCTAGCTGTGAAATGGCCAGGCAAGTTTTAGCTATTGGTGCAATAGTGGCATGGATATTACTAGGATAACCAACTGTTCTCTGATTGGCTCTAAGATCCCCTCCACAGGAAATTTATGGCTGGTATGGTGAACCTTGTCAGCAGTTAGTGACTGGAAAGATCATAGGCCCTTGGGGGAAATATACTACTATCAATTTACTAAATGCACATGTGGTTAAATTCTTTTAAAATACTTATGTGTATATCAATAGATAAGTTCCACTCAGCGTTCATCACTTTTCCAGTGAGCAGCAGTTAATACAGCAATTTCTAACTCTTCAAAATGACAACAATAAGTGAATTTAGAGGGCTCAGTTCTAAACAGATCATCTATATTTCCTTCTCCAAGGCTCAGGGAATATTGTAGAAAGAGAGAGAAGAAAGAATGGAAGATCTGAAAGATGTGAATATATTATAAAAATAAATACATCAACTGGATATGACATAGCCATTGCACGTATGAAGTCACTGCAGATGTGTACCCTGACCATGACCTGCACTAGACTGGAACCACCACGGAATGTGGAAGGGTTTATGAAGTACTACCTCTCTCTGCAAAAGTACTGACAGTTACTGGTTCTTGGAGAATAGCTGCCATGTTCTTTAATGGGATAGTCACCAATAAGTTGGTTTTGCTTTAAGAAATAAATTCCTACCTATGTTTATGTAAACCCTAATTAAAATGAGGTGGTTATATGCAAAGATATGAATGTTGAAAGAGACTGTTAGGAAGTTTTAAAGTGAGGGAAGAAGGGGTATCATGGAGGATAATAGGGGGTAAAAAATGAATAAAACTCATTGAATACAAAACAAATGTAAAAAATTGATTAATCCCAATGGATAGGGCTAATCTAGCAATTTATTTAAGCTGTAAATATAAGATGCAGGGATAGGAGTATTGAAAGATTACATTAAATATAAGTGTCTCTTGGCCATTAGAGATTCCTCTTTTGTTTAGCTCTGTATCCCACTTTTTAATTGGATTATTTGGTTTTTTTTGGTGTTCAATTTCTTGAGCTCTTTATAAATTTTGGATATCAGTCCTCTGTCTGATATAAACACTAAGAAATCAAATAATCCAATTAAAAAATGGAAAACAGAGCTAAACCAAGAATTCACAAAAGAGGAATCTCTAATGATCGAGAGACAATTGAAGAAATGCTCAATATCCTTAATAATCAGAGAAATTCAACTCAAGACAACTCTGAGATTCCATCTCACACTTGTCACAATGGCTAAGATCAAAACCTCAAATGACAGCACATGCTGGCGAGGTTGTGGAGAAAAGGGAACACTCCTCCATTGCTGGTAGGAGTGCAAACTTGTACAACCAACTATGGAAATTAGTCTGGCAATATCTTAGCAAACTTGGAATGGCCCTATCTCAAAACCCAGCCAATGCACTTCTGGGTATACATCCAAAGGATTCCTCACTAAACCACAAGGACATTTTCTCATCTATGTTCATAGCAGCTTTATTTGTAATATCTAGAAACTGGAAAAAGCCCAGATGTCCCTCAACAGATGTATGGATAAAAAAAACTGTGGTACATCTACACAATTGAATACTACTCAGCCATCAGAAACAATTAAATCACGCAATTTGTAGCCAAATGGGTGGAACTAGAGAAGCTCATCCTGAGTGAGCTAACCCAGACTCAGAAAGATGCACATGGCATCTATTCACTTATAATTGGATTTTAGCCATATAGTACAGGTTAACTATTGTACATCCACCACACCAAAAGGAACAGAAATATAGATTTTGCCAATGAGACACTTTGCTCTAGTGGTGCTGCCATGTAGGCTCCCAGTGTATGAGGAGGTTCTTGACCTTCATGTGACTACTGAACTGGGGTGGGGGACTGATGTGTGGGGACACCCCACTCTGGAAGAGTAGTATAGGAAGGTGGGACTAGAAGGAGGGAAGGGGGACACTGTGATGGAGATGTGGCTTGAAGTAGTGAATAAACATAAAAAAATTAAATATAAGGTTCAAGAAGGTATGCGAATGTGAATGAAAAAATATTTTGCACATAATCAAAATTCAATGAATTTTTGTAACTCATTTAAGTTTTTTCATTTATTTATTTTTAAGCAAATGTTTCTTTTGTATTTATTACATTGCAGAAAAATGTACAAGTTGTGTATGTGGGACATATGTACCATAACACATGTTTGGAAGTAAGAGGAACTTTGGGGTGTCAGTTCTCACCTTTTATCTTTACATGGGTCCTAGACTTACAACTCTGCTGGCTAGGCTGAGATATCTTGCAATCCTCTTGGCATTTTATGTTAGTGTATTTTCTGAATATGCTAAAATAGTAAAAAATAAATGTATGACCTTGTTATTGGCTAAGACAATGACAAACAGATACAATTTTCATGAGCTAATTAAATCAAGAGACTTTCTTTTCCTTTTCTTTCTTTTTAAAAATGTTTATTTATTACTACAACTTACATATCCATCATAGTACCCTCTTTAAACACCTCCCAGTCCTACCCTCCCACCCAGGGACATCTGGGTTGTTTCCAATTTCTAGCTATTAAAAATAAAGCTGCTATGAACATATTTGGGGAGATCTCCTTGTGGTTTGGTGAAGAATATTCTGGATATATGGCCAGAAGTGGTATGGCTGGGTCTTGAGGTAGAGCTATTTTTCTAAGATCTTAGTTTTCTAAGATATCACCAGACTGATTTCCATATTGGTTGTACAAGTTTGCACTCCCGCTAGGAATGGAGGAGTGTTACCCTTTCTCCACAACCTTGCCAGCATGTGCTGTCATTTGAGTTTTTGATCTTAGCCATTCTGACAGGTGTGAGATGGAATCTCAGAATTGTCTTGAGTTGAATTTCTCTGATTATTAAGGATGTTGAGCATTTCTTCAAGTGTCCCTTGGCCATTACAGATTCCTCTTTTGTGAATTCTCAGTTTAGCCCTGCACTCCATTTTTTGATTGGATTTTTTTTTTTTTTTGGTTTTTAATTTCTTTAGATCTCTATATATTTGACATTAGCCCTCTGTCAGATGTGGGGTTGGTGAAGATCTTTTACCTATCTTTAGGCTGACATTTTGTTCTATTTACAATATCCTTTGCCTCACAAAAAAAATTTCAGTTTCATAAGCTCCCATTTATTGATTGTTGGTCATAGAGCCTTTCTTGAAGTTCTATCATGTTCTGAAGTAAATTATGGCTTTGGTGGTGCCACCAGGTTCTTTGTTGCTCCTTTTCTGGAACATTGCATTTAAGAACCTTTCATCACACTAACAGATGGAAAAAAAAGTGTGGTAATTGTATAAAGTACATTTTGCTACTGTAAATCATGACAATCTCTAGACTGAAATATTGTATATAAGAGCATTAAAATTCTAATAACTTTACTTATAAATTTACTACAATACTGTGTAAAATGTAATTTTTACAGGTCTTATAAATCTTATATGAACTAGGATAATTAATTCTTCCTTCATGGAATGACTAAGAATTTAGTGAATTCTGTAGGATGAGAATGTATTCAGTACACACTAACAAAACTTCTTCATAATATCTACTGTCAGACAGGCATGGTCGTATATACCTGGAAAGCAGAGGCAACAGAACACCATAATGTACCAGGAAATCTTGAATGAGCAGTGAAAGAGGGAGAGAGGGAAGGAGGGAGAGAGAGGAAAGAGGGGGAGAAAGGAAACAGGACAGAGAAGAGAAATAGGAGAGAGGAGAGAACGATTTTGTATATATATACTCACATATACATGATAAATGGAGAGAAGACAGTGAAAGAGGGAGAGAAAGGGAGGAAGGGAGAGCGGGAAAACAGGAGAGAGAGAAGAGATAGAGAGAGGTACTGATAGATAGAGAGAGTGAGAGAGAGAGAGAGAGCAGTAATTCGAGCACCTGAGGCCCTGAAGCAGAAGAATCTGGAGTTAGTGATCAGCTTGGATTATGAAGGAGTTCTAGGCAGTTAAGCTACACAATAAGAGTATTAGTCAATAAACCAAGGTCTGAAAATGTATTCCAGTGGTGCAGTGTTTGTAAGTCCTTGGGTGGGGTCCAAAGCAACACACACACACACACACACACACACACACACACACACTCACAATTATACAAAAATACACACACAAACACACAGAAACATAAACATGAAGATAGGAAATTGGTGAAGTATTAAAATATACTATGTCATTAGTCATTAACAACGTGATTTATTCCTCTGGAGTAAATATTGAAATCTTCACCAGAGTTTATCTGGGAGACTAAAAACTCTCTAGACTTGAAGAAGGAGGTGTGGAAGAGTGCTCAATATGTTAAACAATATAGAATACAGTCATTAAAATATTGAATATTTATATAAAAGTCCACAGATAGATAACTGAGACAGACTACATATATTTTAGGCAATTACTAAAACATAAACTAATTTATTTTAACATGAAATATGTAGGAGAGTGGTATAATTAGAAAATTGTCTCTTGGGGTACAAAAACAATTTATACCCCTTAGGAACCTAATGTAATATGGTTCTAGAAGTTAAACGTCTAAATTTGGTGAATGTAGGTTAAGTAGTTTTTTTTTTTTTACTTTATTTTTTATTTCTTCAAGTTACATCTCAATCGCAATCCCCTCCCTACTCCCCCCTCCAGTCCCACCTTCCCACCCTCAAACCCCCTAACCTCTTTGCCCCCACGTTTTTTTTAAGTTTAAGGTATATCTTATTTCCCCCAACAGCTCCCCCTTTCACTCCAACAAATGGCTCTTTCTCTTATAATAATAAATACAATACAAAACAACAGAGGGAATTAGGCCACAGTTATGAGGGTTATATGGCTTAGCCTACATTCCCAATGTCCAGTCCATATGTATTTGGCACCTGACTTTAACATTCTACTATCTAACCATCTCCATGAGTTTAAAGTTCTATATCTAACTCAGCTTTCATAATAACTTGCATCACAATTTTAAAAACATCTTCTTAGATCCAGAACACCTTATTGATTCCTAAACAACTCAAAATTTAACTATGAGACTCTAGCTGTCTATTCTTCAACCACCTCAGAGACCTGAGAGGGATAAATATATCTGAATATATCTGATTATATAGGAAGTGCAGGGCCCGCAGCTTCCAAAACTAAGAAATGACATACCAGTGGCTGCCTGGACAGTTCCCATTTTCTCTCCATACATTACAGCATCGATCTGCAGTCATTTGGCCCCATTTCTCTGACAGATATTGATTGTAGAGCAGGAATTATGAAGGACTTGCCTACCCTGTCTTGGCAGAGCTAGGCTGTCGACTTACCTGCTTCCAAGTTTTGTCCCTTTTGGACAGCATTCTGTCTACAGTTGGAGCAAGGGTTTTTTCTTGCCAAGAGATAGGTTTCCCACTAATTCAGTCATCTCCCACTGAAGATTCTTCGATGCTCATCTTCTACTTGGAGTAGAATAGGGGGTGCTGTCAGGAGCTGACATGTCTCGATATCAAAAAAATCTAAAGTTAAGAAAACATTTTGAATGCCATATTATGCAGATCTCTTGAGGTTTTTGAAGAGGCCCTATCTATCTCTTATATTAGGATAAGCAGATGTTGCTTGTCTCTTAGCAGCTTTATTTCTGATTAGTTTAGAAAATAACTATAATAGACTGTCATAGTACCTAACATAAAAAATGCCTTGCATAACTATTAGTTTGCATTTCTTAATTATCCTAAACAGTTTATGACAATTAGTAGCAAAAGGCCGAAACTTCACATTTCATTTTTTGTTGTTGTTGTTGTTGTTTTGTTTGTTATTGGAGACAGGGCTGTCCTAGACTCGCGGCTGTGGGCCTTGAACTCACAGAGATCTGCCTGTCTCTGCCTCTCCAGTGCTGGGATGAAAGGCGCGAGCCACTAAGCCCCACAGTTACAGACAGGGATGAAGTGCCAGGTGGGGGCTGGACTTTGAACCCGGGTCCTCTGGAAGAACAGCGAGTGCTCTTAACCGCTGAGCTATCTCTCCAGCCCTCATGTTTTTTCTTTACCCTCTAACCTTTCCATCTCATTTCTCTGGAGTGGAGTGTCCCTATATAACATTTCCTCACCTCAGTTCAGAGGTCCTACGAGGGCCAAGAGCCTCCTCATTCATTGGGGGTCTATGAGGCAGTACCAACAGTGAAAAGTGTCTCGTTGCCTGGGAGAGAGAACTAAAAAACAAACAAACAAATAAGCAGACAAACAGATAAAAAAAGAATAAAAAATAGAAAAAAATAAAAACTAAAAAGTCTATGTCCATGTTCCCTTTGGTGTGTTGGTTGTAGTATCGATATCTTCTACTATATAGCTAAAATCCTACCTTAAGTGAATAGATGCCATATGCATCCTTCTGAGTCTGGGTTAGCTCACTCAGGATGAGCTTTTCTAGTTCCATCCATTTGGCTGAAAATTGCATAATATCATTGTTCCTGATAGCTGAATAATATTCCATTATGTAGAGGTACCACAGATTTTTTAACCCATTCTTCGGTTTTGGGACATCTGGGTTGTTTCCAGTTTCTAGCTATTACAAATAAGGCTGCTATGAACATAGAAGAGGATATGTACTTGTGGTTTAGTGAGGAATCGTTTGGGTGGATACCCAGAAATGGTATGGCTGGGTCTTGTGGGTCTTGAGGTAGGGCTATTCCAAGTTTTCTAAGATATTGTCAGACTGATTTCCATAGTGGTTTTACAAGTTTGCACTCCCACCAGCAATAGAGGAGTGTTCCCCATTTCACCACAGCCTCACCAGCATGTGCTGTCATTTGAGTTTTTGATCTTAGCCACTCTGACAGGTGTGAGATGGAATCTCAGAGTCGTCTTGAGTTGCATTTCTCTGATGATTAAGGATGTTGAGCATTTCTTCAAGTGTCTCTCAGCCATTAGGGATTCCTCCTTTGTGAATTCTCTATTTAGCTCTGTCCCCCATTTTTTGATTGGATTATTTGGTTTCTTGGCATTTAATTTCTTCAGTTCTTTGTAGATTTTGGATATTAACCCTCTGTCAGATGTTGGGTTGGTGAAGATTTTCTCCCAGTCTGTAGGCTGCCGTTTTGTTCGAATGACAGTGTCTTTTGCCTTACAGAATCTTTTCAGTTTCATGTGGTACCATGTATTGATTGTTGATCTCAGGTCCTGAGCTGTTGGTGTTCTGTTCAGGAAGTTGTCACCTGTGTCAATGAGTTCGAAGTTTTTCCCAATTTTTCTTCTAGTAGATTTAGTGTGACCGGCCTTATGTTAAGGTCTTTGATGCACTTGGACTTAAGTTTGTACAAGGTGATAATTATGGGTCTAATTTCATTCTTTTACAAGTGGACATCCAGTTGGACCAGCACCATTTGTTGAAGAAGCTGTCCTTCCATTGTGCCGTTTTGGATTCCTTGTCAAGAATTAGGTGGCCATAAGTGTGTGGGTCTATTTCTGGATCTTCAATTAGATTCCATTGATCTACTGGTCTGTTTCTATACAAATACCATGCTGTTTTTACAACTATTGCCCTGTAGTACAGCTTGAAATCTGAGATGGTGATACCTCCAGATGTTTTTTTATTGTACAGGATTGATTTAGCTATTCTGGGCTTTTTGTTGTTCCATATGAAATTGAGAATAGCTTTCACCAAGTCTCTAAAGAATTGTGTTGGTATTTTGATAAGAATTGCATTGAATCTATATATTGCTTTTGGTAGGATGGCCATTTTTATTATGTTGATCCTACCTATCCATGAGCATGGGAGATCCTTGCATCTTCTAAAGGTCTCTTCCATTTTTTTCTTCAAGGACTTGAAGTTCTTGTTGTAGAGCTCTTTACTTGCTTGGTTAAAGGTACCTCCAGGTGTTTTATATTGTTTGTGGCTATTGTGAAGGGGGTTGTTTCCCTTATTTCTTTCTCAGCACATTTGTTGGTTGTATAAAGATGGGCTTCTGATTTTTTTGAATTAATTTTGTATACAGCCACTATGCTGAAGGTGTTTATCAGCTGTAAGAGTTCTCTGGTGGAAATTTTGGGGTCGCTTATGTATACTATCATATCATCTGCAAATAGGGATAATTTGACTTCTTCATTTCCTATGTTTATCCCCTTGATGTCCTTTAGTTGTCTTATTGCTCTAGCAAGAACTTCAAGTACTATATTGAAGAGACATGGTGAAAGTGGACATCCTTGTCTTGTCCCTGAGTTTAGAGGAAATGCTTCAAGTTTCTCTCCATTTATTTTGATGTTGGCCACTGGTCTGTTGTATATTGCCTTTATTATTTCTAGGTACGGCCCTTGTATGCCCGTTCTCTCCAGAACTTTTAGCATGAAGGGGTGTTGGATTTTGTCAAATGCTTTTTCTGCATCTAGCAAGATTATTATGTGGTTTTTTTCTTTCATCTTGTTTATATGGTGAATGATGTTGATAGACTTTCGTATGTTGAACCATCCGTCCATTCCTGCGATGAAGCCTATTTGATCATGGTGTATGATACTTTTGATGTGTTCTTGGATTTGGTTTGCTAGTATTTTATTAAGTATTTTTGCATCTATGTTCATGAGGGAGATTGGTCTGAAGTTCTCTTTATTTGTTGGGTCTTTGTGTGGTTTAAAATCAGGGTGATTGTGGCCTCTTAGAATGAGTTTGACAATGTTCTTTCTGATTCTATTTGGTGAAAGAGTTTGAAAAGTATTGGTGTTAGCTCCTCTTTGAAGGTCGAGTAGAATTCCGTTCTAAAGCCATCTGGCCCTGGGCTTTTTTTGGTTGGGAGATTTTTAATGTCTGTTTCTATTTGCTTATGGGTTATAGGGCTGTTTAATCTGTTTATCTGATCTTGGTTTAGCTTCGGTAGGTGGAATCTATCAAGAAAATTGTCCATTTCACT
>CAJQZJ010023808.1:0-18314 GCA_907164525.1 Lophiomys imhausi | reverse complement strand
GGATCCCAGGATCATGGGCAGACAGAGTGGCTTGGTTGGCACTGCTCGTGCAGGTCTGTTTGCCTGGTGCGTGGCTGCCAGTGACACGCATCCAATGACCTTCTGTCAACTTGAGTTCTGCTGTTTTCTCTTTCAGGATGGTCTATCCCCAGCCAAAGGTGCTAACACCCACGTGAGTAGATTTAGTCACTTCATGTGTACGGCAGGAGTCCTAAAGGCACTAAAGGATGCTTTGCTTGCCCTGGGGGAAAGCTGAGGCCCAAGTCAGTCTCTAGCACTGGAAACATCAACTCAGGAAAAAACCCAAAAACCTGATTATAAATCTCGTTGACCTCACTTCACCAGCCCTTTGAGAGACTTGGGTTGCCTGATTAAGATCTGGATTCCCAAAGCATCTTTTCTCTCTCCTTTGCCATTTGGGCTTCTGCTCCTGTTTCCTGTCTTTGACATCAGGGAGTTTTAGAGACATGGTGGGTGTCTTGGTATCAAACTCAATTGCTTTTATGGCAGGGGGTAGGAGTAGGTAATGAGAACTGTTCTGATTGGCCCAGGCACTCTGGGAGGGTAATCAGCCCTGGGAGAAGTGGAGGGTATGGAATCTGAGAAGGGTTCCTGTAGGAATGTTTGGTCACATGCTGCCTGTGGCTCTCTCCCCATGTAGTAGGAATGACGTTCTTCTCTTGACTCCTTGGCTGGCTCCCATCATCTGGGAGGGGACCTTCAACATCGACATACTGAATGAGCAGTTCAGGCTTCAGAATACCACGATTGGACTGACTGTGTTTGGCATCAAAAAGTAAGCAGTGGGGCTAGAGGGATGACTAGTGGGTAAAGTTCTTGCTTCAGGGGTGTGAGGACCTGAGTTTGATTCCTAACATCCATGGAAAAGCTGGGCATGGTGGCATGGGCCTGTAATCTCAGCACTGGGGACAGAGGGAGAGACTAGTGAATCCAGGCCACCTGCTCGGCATGCTAGCCAAACAGTGACCTTCAGAGTCAATGGAGGGACCCAGAATGAAAAGCAAAAAAGATGAATGACAGAAGAAGACACCCAAAGTGAACTTGTGGCCTTCACACTTGCACACAGGCAAGTAAACATGAGTATACATGACACACGTGCACACACTCGTGCACGTGCACACACAATGGTCAAGGTGGAGGCACAAATATACCAAGCCCCATGGTTGTACTTAGCATGCAGTGGGGGTGGGGCTGGTTCCCTCTGCCACATTCCTGATCTCTGGTGGGCTCCCAGGTGAATGAACCCAGCTCTGCCTCCTCCCAGAGCCTCAGGCCAGCTGCCCTTCCCTGTGTGCTCTCAGCCAGGTGCCATTTGCATCCCTCAGCACACACTTCAGGTGAGCATCCTCATCCCCAGGGCTGGCAGCAAGGAACAGGAGGCCATCAGAACTGTGGCTACTGATGTGTCCTCAGATGCAGGACAAGGTGGACAGCAAGGTTTGGGTGGAACATTTAACCTCAGCCCTGGGGATGGTGGGTAGTAGACCTGGGAAGCCCCAAGACTCTGGGTCAGGCTGACTTTAGGCCACAGGCAGGAAATGTGGGCTGTGGGAGCCTGTGGAAAGGAAGCAGGACAGGATAGCATTACAGTGTGGAAGGCTGTTGGGAACTAAGAGAAGCCATTTGTGCTGCCTGGATTTGAGAAGGGCTTTGTGCTTCCCTGCATTGCTGGGTGAGGTCCAAGCATAGCTCTGAGGTGTTTGTACCAATCAGACTTGAGAGGTATGGGGCTCAGCTGGAGAGATCTTAGGCACCTTGAGAATGCCTGCCCCCCCTAGGGACAAAGGACTTCACAGTAACAAGACACAAACATGGTATTGTCTGAGTTCTTCTGGGTTCATGAAGGAAGAAGGCCTCTGAGGGGACTAGCTGGGGCCCCTTGGTCACCTTTACACAGGGAAAACAGCCACTTGCCTGTTTCTGCCATTGAAGTGGGAAGGGCTTGGCACCCTTGCCAGGTGATGGAGAACCCTGTTCCTATTGCAGAGGCACATGGCCCTGGGGGCTACCAAGGGAGGAGCAGCTGTCTGAAGCAAGTGATGACACTTATCTCAGGACCTTAGGTTTTTGGTTTAGTCTTCCCCTTCTTTCTAGGGTGCCTGTCTCCCCTTCTCTGTCTCCCCTGTGACTCTGATTCTTGCGCTGGTGGAGTTCATGGGGGATGACTCTCAGGACATAAGTGAGTTACCTACCGAGTGCCTTGTCCACAGGTACCTTCAAGCCTCTGATGAGGAAGGTCTGGGATATAGAGACTCTTTGGTTACCTGAGACAGAGTCCTGGAGAGTACCACAAACTAGGGGTGCACGTACCAGGCTCTTAAGGATCCATTCAGTCCCAACACAGTTTAAAATGGAGTCCTGTGAGCATAGCTCTGCTCAGATCAATACAAGGGAGTGAGGTGTGGAATATCATCAGATGGAGCTGTCATTATTGGAGGGAGGGTGACACACTCGTGGAGAGGTGGCCTCCTGAGATGTTGTCAAGACAAGAGGTACCTGCAGGGGATCTGCCTGGAACTCGAGGTCTGGAGTAAGCCCTGCTCCCTGGCTGAAGGCGTCCAGGCCTCCACCTCAGTGTTCCTTGCTAAGATGTGGTGCTGATGTTGCAACCTTCTGCAACAAAGGAGATACGGCCTGCAGACTGATCAGGACAGCTGTAAAGTCAGGGATCAAGCCTCCGGGTAGCCATGGTTTCTGCAGCCTGGACCTATGCCCTGGGAAGTTTTGTTCTAGGTGTGTTAAACCTCTCCATGACCCTTTGTCCTCCCTCACAGGTATGTGGTGTTCCTGAAGTTGTTCCTGGAGACGGCAGAGCAGCACTTCATGGTGGGACACAAGGTCACCTACTATGTCTTCACTGACCGGCCAGCTGATGTGCCACAGGTGACCCTGGGTACAGGACGGCAGCTGGTGGTGCTAACTGTGCGCAACTACACCCGGTGGCAGGATGTATGCCTACACCGGATGGAGATGATCAGCCACTTCTCAGAGCAGCGCTTTCTGCATGAGGTGGATTACCTGGTGTGTGCAGATGTGGACATGAAGTTTAATGACCATGTGGGCGTGGAGATTCTCTCAGCACTCTTTGGCACGCTGCATCCTGGCTTCTACGGTAGCAGCCGAGAGGGCTTTACCTATGAACGCCGGCCAAAGTCTCAGGCCTACATCCCCCGGGGTGAGGGTGACTTTTACTATGCGGGGGCCTTCTTTGGGGGGTCAGTGGTGGAGGTGCATCGTCTTACCAAGGCCTGCCATGAGGCTATGATGGAGGACAAGGCAAAGGGCATTGAGGCCGTGTGGCATGATGAGAGCCATCTGAACAAGTACCTGGTCTACCATAAGCCTACAAAGGTGCTGTCCCCAGAGTACGTGTGGGACCAGAGGCTGTTGGGCTGGCCCTCCATCATGAAGAAGCTGAGATATGTGGCTGTGCCCAAGAACCATCAGGCAATCAGGAACCGATAGCTGAATTCCTACTGGAAAGGCCAGGGAGGCCTAGAGCCAGGGGCTCTCCAGGCTGGGTTGGAACTGGGAGGATTTGAGAGACATTGCTAAGTGTTTCCCTCCACCCCACCTCGGAGTCCAGCAGGCCCTGTACCACGTGGCTTACCACATGCTGTCCCTTGGAGTGTTACCACCTTCAGCTTCCACTGTGTCTCTAAGCTCCTTGTCTTCAGTCAGATGGTAGATGGAGCCTTCAGAACATGAGAGAAACTCGGTCATGCAGTCACCTGGGGGCCTGTGCATCCTCTCTCAGACTTATCTGAGGCTTGTCCCTTCTTCTGCTGGCAGGTTTGACAGCAGGAGGACAGGGAGAGTTAGCCTGGAGACTGTAGAGGTGCTCAGCTCCTGTGCAGCTCTGTCAGGGCAGATTCCATCCATTCCTGGGAATAAATGTATTTCTAGATGATATGGGAAGTTTTTAATTTCTTTTTTCTTTTTCTTATTTTGAGATACTTGGGATTGAACCCAGGGCCTCATGGATGCTAGTCAGGCATGCTGCAACTTAGGTGCATTCCCTATCCAGACTGTATCTTGGAGACACATCCAGACTGAACTTGCTGAGTGTTAGGTCCACTACATTATTTTTAGACTCTAGTTTTCATTTAAAATTTCCAATATAAAACAAAGTTTCCAATATAAAGGGATTGTTTCTTTTTTTCCTTTGGCAGTTTTGGAATCAGACTCAGTTTCTAGCCTCAAAATTTACATTTTTTGGAGGGTTGGGGTTGGGTATTGTTACTTGTTTTTTTATTAATGTGGAGTCTCTCATAGCTCCATCTGGCTTCAACCTTACTATTTGGCAAAGGATGGCCTTGAACTCTTTATCTTCCTGTCTCTATCTCTGGAGTGCTGTGAGTACAAACATGCCACCACACATAGCTCTGATGTTCTTAATTTTCTTAAAACTCATTTTTTTCTTGTTCCAAGATGGTTTCTAGTCCCTGAAGTCCTTTTGTGTCTTTGGCTGGTTTTTCATTTTATACCGTTGTGTGAGTCTTTTTTTTTTTTTTTTCTGTAACAGGATCTCTATGCATCCCTGACTGGTCTGGAATTTGTTGTTAGACCAGGATGGCCTGGAATTAAAAGAGATCCACCTCCTTCTGCCTGTCACCACACCTGGACAGAAATTTTCCCCCTCTATTATAGGTAAACAAACTACCAATGGCCAATATTCTATTAATCTCTTGCATTTGACACCCCATGTTTGTACTGTCTGCCAAGCTCTGACACTTGACTTCCTGTCACACCCTTTCATTTCTCAGCAATTATGCATTAGCCAATCACATGAGTTTTGAGGTCCTGCTCCCACCAATAGGATAAGGCACAATCGTAACCAGTGTTACTACAGTGAATGCCTTGCCTGGTGTGCTTATTCACCCTGCTTGTGTGGTGGCGTACTCTTGGAAAATGAATTGGCTTGATAGGTTGATTTTAATTGTTTGTGTGCTGTGAGACACCTAGAATATTCTCCAAAAACATGCACAGTAGAGCAGTGTCTGACCTTCTCCTCTATGGTCAACAAATTTCCTGAGTGCCAGGTGCTTTTTGAAGGATGTCCAAAAGGATAAGATTCAGGGTACAGACAGAGTTCCTTGAGACCAGGAGTGGGTGGGGGAGATGGGGTTGGTGGGAGGGGGGGATTTCAGACAATCCAGAAATCAAGGAAGCCAACTTTATGGCTTTTGAGGAAGGGAA
Organism: Lophiomys imhausi; assembly: GCA_907164525.1. Lineage (NCBI taxonomy): Eukaryota > Metazoa > Chordata > Mammalia > Rodentia > Muridae > Lophiomys > Lophiomys imhausi. The sequence continues at coordinate 13,094 of CAJQZJ010023808.1, read as the reverse complement.
GAGGGAGAGGCATGGGTGGAGGTCATGCACTGTGGGGAAGTGAGGAAAGTGCCTGGAGGACATGGGGGAGATGTGGAAAAAAAGCACCTCTGGTGTGTGCCCTTAGGGTGGGGAGAGATTTGCCTTTTGATGACTGAAGCCTCTGACTTCCTAGGTGTCTGCCATTTTGACTCTGGACACCTAAGAACCAGCTCTTTCCTCCCCATATAGCCTCAGGGAATCCAAGAGGGTGGAGTGAGGGAGGAGGAGAGCTGAAGAGAGAGCAGGAGTTGCGAGAGAAGGGGTGGAGCTAATGGAGCCTGTCACAGCCTAGCCCACATACTCCTGGGGAACTGCCTGCTGGTATCTGTAAGACTGGTCATCTTAGCCCTAGCTGAAATCTAAGGCCTCATGTGTAAGAAGTTCTGGTGCAGTGAGGGTGCTTTTCTATTCATCCTGAGCAGCATTGTTCATACAAGAACAACCCAGGAAATGTTTCTATCCAACTAAAAGGGAATCCTGTCTTACTCATGGGAGAGAGCTATGGCCATCCATGACAGGAAATCAGAGCCTGGTGCCTAACCTCCCTCCCAGTCTCCCAGGTTCCTGTTGGCACCTCAAGTTGTGGAGGATTTTGGGTCAAACAATGCCCCGATTCTTTCCATTTCTATAGCCAGAGGCCTCAGCCCTGACTCTCACTCAGCACAGCACTGATGGCCGAGCTGTTTGAGTGTTCTCTGGTTTCCTGCTGGATGTTTCTATGCTTTTTCTGAATTGCTGACCAGTTTGTCTGTGTCCCACTGTGGTGCCTTGTGCTCACACATGAGTTTGAGTTTGTGTCTCTATCTGGAACCTTCTTTCCTTAAGGCATTTCTTATGGGGCTTTTTGGATTTTCAGAGAAGGAAAGTGGAACTCTCAGGGTCATTTGCTGTTGTTCCATGATGGGGTCCCTGGAAGAAGACTATGAAATTGACTGGGAGTTTTGGCAGGTCTCTGGACTGGGTGGATGCTCAGCCTTTGGTCTTTACTGGGAGTCCAAGCAGGAGTGACATCAATGGACAGGGCCACTACTCTTGGGTGTACTGTGGTGGACTTTATCCCTCTTTGCTGACTTTATCCCTCTTTGCTGAGTTTTATCCCTCTTTGCTGACTTTATCCCTCTTTGCTGAGTTTATCCCTCTTTGCTGACTTTATCCCTCTTTGCTGAGTTTTCTTGGTCACTTATCTTGGTTCATTATGAGACCCCCCTGAGCCAAGGATGTTGTTCTGGGATCTTCTCTGCCCATATCCAAAGGCTGATTCCATCCTATCCTGTGCTGATGGCCAGATGCCGAGCTCTGGTCCCACCCCTTCAGGATGCCTGCATCCATCCTCTTGGTTCCTAGTGATCTCTGTTCCTCTTAGGTTCCTGCCCTTCAACCCTTCTACCAACTGTCCTGGCTCCTTTCCTTGGTTCCCAGTTCAGGATGGGACACTTTTGCATGATGTAGCATTTATTGATGACTTCCCTCTGCCACTTTCTCCAACACAGCTTGCCAATCCTGCCAGCTTGGTGCACCTCAGCTCCACTTCTACCATCCTGTTCTAAGCCAGTGTCATGTTTGCCTGGATGGTGGACATGTTTTTTCTGGCTGGCTGGGTCTGCCCTGTCACCTGCAGGTCACTCTTCCCCGTGGCCAGAGTTGTTCCTTGAGTTGCTCCTCTGTTGGGGCCTTGGAGGACTCCCATAGCCTTCTGTTCCTCTTCAACACTTCTCTGTCTTCATCCCCACTCAGCATTGGGATAGTTGGGGCTGGAAGCTGAGTGTTGGGAATGTTTCAGGGAATGGGCGAAGTAAGGAATAGATCTGAATATTAAGACGAGAAAAGTCAGATACTCCTTCCTCTTAGGAGTTTCCTGGTGCCTTCCTTTCCCCCTTTTCTCCAAACCCTATACACACTCCGATGCCATCAGTGGGGACAGGCCCAAGGTCCCTTGATCGCTGGACTGTTTCTGGGTTTTTGTGGGTCCTGCCTCCTTCCCTCAAGCCTGTGCTCACAGATCCACACCAGAGAGTCCTGCCCCAGCTAAGTCTCCAAAACAGCATCTTCAGTCTCCACACTGCTGCCTCACTTTGGGTTTTTGTTGTTGTTTAACATCACATAAAAATGTTTAAAGGGATGTGAAGCTGGATCTAGGAACACACACCTATAAAAGTAGTGCCTAGGAGAGGAGGGAGTCAAGTGATCAGTAGCTCAGCGTCACCTTTATCTTCTTATTGAGTTTAAGGCCAGTCTCAGCTATATGTGACCAGATCACATAATATTAAAAAATATGGAAAAAAGTCTCAGGAAGTTGAATTTGTGGCATGAAGAGGGGTTTCACACACTTACCCCAGCCTCCTTCATTGGTCACCCCTACCTGATTGTACTATGATGGCAGAGCCAGGCAGCTGTGCCAGGGAACATGTGTATTCCACACTGCTCTCCCACCTAAGACTCCTGTATGACCAGCAGTGCAGACTCAGCTGGTTGAATTGAGCCCCGATGCCACCATCTTCTCTGTCTCTAGCTGGTCCAGTTTCTGATGACAGCCAGTTGCTCTGGTTGGTGACACACATTCTGTGCCTGGATGTGGCAGTGTGTCTAGTCTGGTGACTCACTCACCACAGGCCCACCGCAGGCCCGGTTTGAGATGATTGTAAGCCATGAGCATTTCTGTGGGATTTCCTTGTGGATCTACCATTTCAGTTCATCCCTTGGAGTGAGATGGGTGGACTGGGGAGGGAGCCATTAACAGTGTGTTCTGTTTTTTAAGATGCTGCCAGGTGTCTCCTTCCCTGGCTGCAGCATTCTGCACTGTTTCAAAAGATGCAGTTTTCCTGAGCCTCTGTTGCCTAGGGCATGACTCAGACCTATGTTACAGTGTTCTCCAGGATCTGAAACTTCGGACCCATGGGATGTGTCAGGTAGTAGTGATGAAAAACCTGAGGAACCGTGACAGTGCAAAAACTGGGTGTAAGGAGGAATGGCGCCCACTTCACCAGGCAATTAGGACTGTGTTAACCAGAGTTGAGAAAGATGTCATTTCACCAGCACCAGGACCTGGACAGAGCTGTAGTGGCTTTGATGAAAACCACCATGCTGGCGGTGAAGGGAGAAGCTCTTACCAGTGGAATTCACCACAACCACTTCTCTATGGGCATGTGTAAGAGTCCTCACACAAGTACCACACAGGGGGACTAGAAGTCCCATGTTTAGTTGCTGATTTGTAGGTCTTTATAAATATTGTAAAGAAGTAGTTGGGTGTGGGCAAATGTGGAAGTCATATGCAGTGGATTCTGGTGCTGCCCAGAAATGTCAGAGGCAATGAGCTCCACCCCACAGAGATGGAGACACTGTGGCTACAAATAAAAACAATGAAGTGTAACTTCCCTGAACATGCCCTGTGCCTTCTCTCCTGGGGGTGAGGCCCATTTACCCCATCAGAGGCCCAAGTATGGCTGATGCAGATCATCAGGTGGCTGGAGCTGCATGCAATGGCAGTCAGAGATCTTCAAAGACCAAGCAGGTGGGCTTCTGGTAGCTGTTGGTAGGCACAACAACCTACCCTGTTGGCACAGCCAAGCAACTTGACCTGGTTTCACTGAGTTTGTCTAAGAAGGAGAAATACACAGAGGCACCATGGGAACAGCCCCAGGATAAAGAAGTGGTGTAACTTGGGAAGAATGAGTGAGAATTACAAGAACTAATAAAGGGGGTGCTCCTATCCACTGTAGCCAACCCTAACCTTCTGAGGAAGTGACTGAGACAGCTGATGGTATCTTTCCATGTGGTGTTAGACCTTGCTAACACATTATTCTCATATCCACTTGGTTGCTGTCTCCTGGTTGGAATGGGCTGCAATGTACTTTCAGAGTGCTGTTCAGAGGTCATCCTCACAGCCCTTGTCATGGTCATGGATGGTGACCCCTGGTCCTTACTTTCTAGCCCTGCTCACCCTCTATAAAAAGTTTTCACTATGTAGATGACATCATACTAACCTGGTGTGTTTAACAGATTTTCAAACTCATTTGATAGACATGTAACCATCCCCGGGGTTGCAAAGGAGGGAAATGGAACCCTGAAGGAGGAAAAGGTACAGGCTGACAGCTGAGGGCTTACCCACACAATGTTCACCACCTCCTCTCACAGGAGAATGGCTGCCTGCCACACAAGACCTTCAGGGTCAGGGTTTCATTCACAGAGTCCTTCAGAGCTGGCAGGTTGGCATCAGATTCTGGAGAATTTCTGCTAGTAAAATTCTACTTTGGAGATCTGCATAGACCGAGTTGGCAGGATGACCAACCGGGGGCACAAGACACCAGGAGAAGGCTATTCAGCTGCTGCCTAGACACAGTGAAATGCTACCGTGTGCTTACATGTGTGACCTCCCTACTCTATGTATCTCACACCCTAATGACTTCCCATCATTTGGCTTCCATTTGTACATCCTGGCCCTGTAAGGCTGACATCTGAGTGAATTACACACACACAATGCCTATCTGTGTGACATTTCACGTGTGTGGCTCCACCTTGTGGTTCCTCTCTTGTGATCTGGATATCGTCTGTGTCATACCTGTGGCTCCTGTGTGTTTATATGACTCATATATACTTCATATCCGTGGGACACTGATATTTCTCTCACTTTCTACTGTGCTGACAGGAGTCCCTAAGATCCCAGCATCACATGTATTACTTCTGCCTCCACTACCCTGCCCTGCTGGCTTCAAACACTCTTCCTGTTCTCTGTTCACAAATGATCATGGCTCCACACAGCCCAGAGAATCACCACTGGAGTGTCTTTCCTATAGGACAGGAAATGAGCCCCTTCTTGGTCCATCACCCTAATCCTCCTCCTCACATTTCTATAAAGGACTTCAGCATTCCCTTGTGTCTCTATGGTGCCTGGAGCAGGTTCCTTTGGATTTTTTGAGGATCTGCTGAGAGGAGGAGGTGTGGGGAAGCACGCAGGCAGAGTAGGAAAACAGACCAGGATTCCTCATGGCTTTCTTTGATGGTGCTCCCGGACAGGGTGTAGGAGGTCACTAATGTTAGGGATCAGAATTGGCCTGCCCAGTGACACAGGACTAAAGATGTGTTTGGGAGGATGGATTACATCACCCTGCTATGAAGGATAAGATATCTAACCCAGTCTGGGGATAGAGGCAGTAGACCTTGACTGTGGCCTGGTTACTGGGCAATGCTCTTAAAGAGTGTCAGGTAACAGCAAACACACAGCACAACTACTCTTGGGGTACTCCTTCTTTGAAGCTCTGGGTGAGAGGTTGCAACTGGAGTGATTGACAGGATCACATGTCTGGCGCATCTGATACAATCTGACATGTTTCAGTGTCATGATTGATTGTCACACAGAAATCTCTCATTAGTTTGTGCCTCTAGCTGTGCTAGCAGAGGGGGGTTGTTAACTTGTGTAAAGGATGTAGAGTCACTCTTTCTTGAAATCTTTCCCAAAATGGGATAATTCAGTTCAAGACAGTCACTGTGAAATAGTGATAGTCCCTGTAACATGGAAGAACCTGGAACATCTCTGTCTGGTGACCTCACCAGGCTGCAGCATGAATGTTGAGCTGTCTTAAAATCTCCACCAAACAAGGAAGTCCATAACTGTTCAACTCAGCCTCACTCAAATCGTCAGTACGTCAGCAGACTGTAACTAGATTCTTTACCATGGTGTGACATGAGGGACCTCTAGCCCTGGTCCGAATAGCATCCTCACTCCCATCCTAAACCTCAGAAGTCTGGGGCTTTCCTGCCTGCAGATTCCAGTCTTCTGAACTCTCCAGAATGATCCACTGAGCTGTGTGTTCAATGTTGTAGGGCCTCTCCAGTGCACAGCTCCCAACTCTCCCTACTTTCCTCTGCACCCCAGTATCTAAGGGGAGGATCCACATGCTCAGGCTACTCAGGGCAAAGATTGAACTTCCTGGTAACTATTTTTTTTATGGTAGATCTTCTTGACACTGTGACAAAACACACAACAGGCACAACTTGTTCACATCTTGATGCATCAGGAAGCAAAGAGCTTAAGGCTGACCAAGGGGTGGGTTCCGCTGGTACCCCATGTGTTCTAGTGACACCAGAGTGCCAAAGTTTCCACATTTCCCAAGAAAGTGCTCCCAGCTGGGGACAAATTTTCAAACCCCTGATCCTGTGGGGCACATTTTAGATTCAAATCAGAACAGAAATCCAGGAAACTAACACACACACACACACACACACACACACACACACACACACACACACACACACACAGATGTTGGAAGACTCTGCTATTAAGGTCACAGCGCATCATGTCTGGACAGTTCCTCCAAGCTTGGCACAAAGTAGAGGACTCCCTTTCTCAGTGGGGCTTCCTCTTCTCTGCCTGTCCTTATTTAGACAGTGTCTCTAAACATGACCCCCCACATCCTCTACCACTGGAAGTCATGTAGTCTGTGGTCAAATTGCAGCTTCAACCTCCTCCCTAAGAACCTACCAGCAAAGTACTTGGGATTCCTGCAATGCCTCTTCATGTAAATGAGGCATTCCCAGCATCTTGAGCCCCAGCCAATAATGTATACCCAACCTGGGACCCCAAACTCACTCTCCAAAGACCTATATAACCCCTTTTACCCCAAATAAAGTTGAGTTGTCTAACTGAAACTGTTCCCGGAAGTCAGTCCATCTTACTCATGGCCTTCTGAGCCCTGCCCAACCCCTCACCTCTACTCCCCTTGCCCTTGTAGGCCTGTGGCCAATAGCCCCCAAAGAAGGGGAGACCCAGATAAAGACAGTTGTACACAGACATAGATGTTCACACACACAGACCTTCATATAACATATGTATGTGTACACACAGAAACTGAAGTGCCTACAAAGTCACATACCCACAGACACGAACCCATGCATACACATGTACAAGAACCACTCTATTGTATCTGGGTATACTCAGAAATGTGCACATGTACCATTACATACACACAGGCCCCAAAAAACACTTTCACTTGAACAGGCACAGACTGACATGGCAGTCAGTTTTCACATGACCATGCAGACACACATGCCAATGTGCTGTCTCACACAGCTATGAAGACACAACACATTCAACACACACAGGCACACACACACAGCTATACACACACAGAGGCATACCCACCCCCACACACATACACACAGTTTACATACACACACACAGCTACACATGAGCTCAGAAACAGGATAGTGCCTTTGTTCCATGGGGTGGCATAGAACAGAGGACAAAGGAGTGGTGGGGACCCCATGCACCTTCAGTCTATTTTGTCTCCAGACCTCTTTTGTGGAATGAGGGAAGGGTGCAGCCCTGAGAAAATGTGAACTTAGTTTTGGGGGACATTCTAGGATACTAACTGCCAGGTGACTGTGGATCAACAGGCAAGATGGTGAGCCCATGTAGAATGCAGAAAGCAAGACAACACAAGAGCCATGGTACAGGAAGAAGAGATAAGTCACTTCTTGAGGCATGGGAAATAACTGGGGTCTAGAGAAGGGCCAGATGCTGTGCTTTGAGTTGGAAGTTAGGAGAGCCATGTGTATATGGGGGGATCAGTTTCTGGTGGAAATGGGGCCTGTGATGGGGAGGGTGGGAACAAGAAACCCTTGTTATCCTACTGGCTCAGGGATCTCAGGTACCACCATCCACTCTAATAACATTCTCTCTCCTCCAAGGCTTCCTGAGAATGACTAAAAGCACAGGCAGGAGGCTGATTACAGAAATTAGCACCATGTATTCCTGAGTTCCAAACAAAACAGTGCAACCCTCCTACTCATGGATGGGGGCTTTGTGCAGATGGGTTGTCTCCCAGTGCAGGATGTACATGCAGGGAGGCCAGGAGCACAGAGGCACTACGGTGACCATGCAGCTGCTCCTGCTGACTATGGCCTGACCCTGTCCTTTGTGGTGCAAGTAGATGAATGGCCTCTCATTATTACTGCCCCTGCTGACAGGGTGTGAGCCCTGGAAAGGCTGAGGGTAGGATGATACTAGACTGGATGGTAGTCTCAGGTCTGTTGATGGGATCCACAGGTGGACATCGGTTCAGTGCCCAGTGTTATGACCTAAGGTCTGCTTTCCAGCATGGCATTGTCCTGCTGTCTAGGATGGGGACATCCTCAGGCTGAAGGGTGTATTGAGGAGATTGTTCTGCCACATAGGGCCCCCCATTGCCTCCCACTGTCAACTTGTGGGCTCCCAATAAGTTCCACAGAAAGGACTCTTTCACAATCGCTGTTTTACAAGGAAAGTGTCATGCAGGAGGATGTGCACAATGCAGCACTGCTGTTTGCTGAGGTCTGAGCACTGCTGGAAGAGGAGAATGTGAGGGATGGACGTCCAAGAATTATTTAAAAATTTGTGCAGGGTCCTAGAGGTGGAAGGAACAGTGGACACATGCACTCATTCCTAACCCAGAAGCAATCTGCAATAGATAAACACTTGCACATGGATATTCAGTTTTCTCCAAGGGATTCTCACTGGGGAATCAAGGTACTCTTGAGCATAGGTTGCATGGCCAGCAGTAGATGGTCAGCAACAAACAAACTCAAGGGTATCCTAGGAGATTCCTTGTCTCAAAATGTCCTCAAAAGGACTTTTCCTTTTTAAAAAAATTTTAAAAATCTTATTATTTATTGTTTTATTTTGTTAATATAAATTTTCTTCTGCCTTTTTACCCTACAGGTTTTTGTGTGTATATATTATTGCTCTACAGTTTTTTGTGTGTATATACGGTGAAACTGCAATTTAATTATCAATTATAGTTATTAGTAAGTATAAACTGTAAGATTAGGCTGGCGGAGCAGCCAGTGACTTGGCAGAGCAGTGGGCGGCCTGGCCTGCCTTAACCAGTTGCCTGATTTGTCAGGGAAAAGAGCCCCGGGACCAAGGGTAGCTTACACCACCTGAAACCTAAACTCTGTTAACTAATATAAGTTGTTATATTAGGCTGGTAGAATTACCAGCAGCTTGGCGGGGGATATGCCTGGGTTTGAAGGGAGTCCGGGAGTCTGGGAGTCCGATGGCCCTGGAGTGCTTGGACTGAGGGCCTATAAGCCACTGCGGTCCTTACCCCAATAATTAAATACACCAAGACCTTTTAATGTTTCAACGCTTAACCCTTAGCTGGGCAGAGTCTCAATTAGCTACTCCAAGTTAAGCCGGATCACCTAATCTCAAACCACCATGTGCCTGTGATTACCTCCCATCATTCTCAAATACCTCTGTGTGCCTCTGTGTCTCCTGGTGGAATGAACTAATCCTCTATGTAAAATGGAGAGTTCCTGTTCTTTTTTTTTGTGATTTCTTTTTAAAAAAATATTTATTACTTCAGGTTACATCTCCATCACATTGTCATCTTTCCACCCCTCCCAGTCCCGCCCTCCCACACTCTACCCCCATCTCTTCCATCCCACTCCTCTAGAGTAGACTGTCCCTACATAACCATCCCCCACTCTAGTTCAGTAGTCATATGAGGGCCAAGAGCCTCCTCATACACTGGGGGCCTACAAGGCAGCACCACTAGGGCAAAGTGTCTCATTGATAGGAAAAAAGTCTATGTCCATGTTCCCTTTGGTGTGTTGGTTGTAGTATAGACATCCTGTACTATATGGCTAGAATCAGACTATAAGTGAATAGATGCCATGTGCATTCTTCTGAGTCTGGGTTAGCTCACTCAGGATAAGCTTCTCTAGTTCCATCCATTTGGCTGCAAATTGCATGATTTCATTGTTTCTGATGGCTGAGTAGTATTCCATTGTGTAAATGTACCACAGGTTTTTTTTTTCCGTTCTTCGATTGAGGGACATCTCGGTTGTTTCCAGTTTCTAGCTATTACAAATAAGGCTGCTATGAACATAGATGAGGAAATTTCCTTGTGATTTGTGAGGAGTCATTTGGATGTATACCCAGAAGTGGTATGGCTGGGTCCCGAGGCAGAGCTATCCCGAGTATTCTAAGATATCACCAGACTGACCTCCATAGTGGTTGCACAAGCTTGCACTCCCACCAGCAATGGAGTAGGGCTCCCCTTTCTCCACAACCTCACCAGCACGCACTGTCATTTGAGCTTTTGATCTTAGCCATTCTGACAGGTGTGAGATGGAATCTTAGAGTTGTCTTGAGTTTCATTTCTCTGATGATTAAGGATGTTGAGCATTTCTTCAACTGTCTCTAAGCCATTAGGGATTCTTCCTTTGTGAATTCTCTGTTTAGCTCTGTTCCCCATTTTTTGATTAGATTATTTGGTTTCTTGGCATTTAATTTCTTGAGTTCTTTGTAAATTTCGGATATTAGCCCTCTGTCAGATGTGGGGTTGGTGAAGATTTTTTCCCAATCTGTAGGTTGCCATTTTGTTTGAATGACAGTGTCTTTTGCCTTACAGAAGCTTTTTCAGTTTCATGAGGTCCTATTTATTGATTGTTGGTCTTAGATCCTGAGCTATTGGTATTCTGTTCAGGAAGTTGTCACCTGTGCTGATGAGTTTGAAGGTTTCCCCAAAATTCTCTTCTAATAGATTTAGATTTAGTGTGTCACGCCTTATGTTAAGGTCTTTGATCCATTTGGACTTAAGTTTTGTACAAGGTGACAAGTATGGGTCTAATTTTACTCTTTTACATGTGGACATCCAGTTGGACCAGTATAATTTGTTGAAGATGCTTTCCTTTTTCCATTGTATGGTTTTGGCCTCTTTGTCAAAAATTAAGTGACCATAGGTGTGTGGGTTCATTTCTCAGTCCTCAATTTGATTCCATTGATATACTGGTCTGTTTCTATACCAGTACCATATTGTTTTTTATTACTATTGCTCTGTGCTACAGCTTGAAATCAGGCATGGTGATACCTCCAGTTGTTTTTTTTTATTGTATAGGATTGATTTAGCTATTCTGTTTTTTTTTTGTTATTCCATATGAAGTTGAGAATTGCTTTTTCCAGGTCTATAAAGAATTGTGGTGGTATTTTGATAGGAATTACATTGAACCTTTATATTGCTTTTGGCAGGATGGCCATTTTTATTATGTAGGTACTACCTATCCATGAGCATGGGAGGTCTTTCCATCTTCTGATGTCCTCTTCAATTTCTTTCTTCAAGGACTTGAAGATCTTGTCATACAGGTCTTTCACTTGCTTGGTTAGAGTTACCCCCAGGTATTTTATATTGTTTGTGGCTATTGGGAAGGGTGTTGTTTCCCTAATTTCTTTCTCAGCCCATTTATTTGTTGTATAAAGAAGGGCTTCTGATTTTTTTGAAATAATTTTGTATCCAGCAACCTTGCTGAAGGTGTTTATCAGCTGAAATAGTTCTCTGGTGGAATTTTTGGGGTCGCTTATGTATACTATCATATCATCTGAAAATAGGGATAATTTGACTTCTTAATTTCCAATGTTTATCCCCTTGATCTCTTTTAGTTGTCTTATTGCTCTAGCAAGAACTTCAAGTACTATATTGAAGAGATATGGTGAAAGTGGACATCTATGTCTTGTCCCTGAGTTTAGAGGAAATGCTTCAAGTTTCTCTCCATTTAATTTGATGTTGGCCATTGGCCTGCTGTAATTGCCTTTATTATTTCTAGGTACAGTCCTTGTATGCCCGTTCTCTCCAGAACTTTTAGCATGAAGGGGTGTTGGATTTTGTCAAATGCTTTTTCTGCATCTAGCAAGATTATCATGTGGTTTTTTCTTTCATCTTGTTTATATGGTGAATGATGTTGATAGACTTTTGTATGTTGAACCATCCCTGCATTCCTGGCATGAAGCCTACTTGATCATGGTGTATGATACTTTTGATGTGTTCTTGAATTCGGTTTGCTAGTATTTTATTAAGTATTTTTGCATCTATGTTCATGAGGGAGATTGGTCTGATGTTCTCTTTCTTTGTTGGGTCTTTGTGTGGTTTAGGAATCAAGGTGACTGTGGCCTCATAGAATGAGTTTGGCAATGTTCTTTCAGATTCTATTTTGTGAAAGAGTTTGAAAAGTATTGGTGTTAGCTCCTCTTTGAAGGTCCGGTAGAATTCTGTGCTAAAGCCATCTGGCCCTGGGCTTTGTTTGGTTGGGAGATTTTTAATGACTGTTTCTATTTCCTTATGGGTTATAGGGCTGTTTAATCTGTTTATCTGATCTTGATTTAGCTTCAGTAGGTGGAATCTATCAAGAAAATTGTCCATTTCACTTAAGTTTTCAAATTTGGTGGAGTATAGATTTTTAAAGTAGGATCCAAATATTCTCTGGATTTCCTCAATGTCTGTTGTTATTTCTCCCTTTTCATTTCTGATTTTGTTGATTTGTGTTTTCTCCCTCTGTCTTTTAGTTAATTTGGCTAAGGGTCTGTCTATTTTGTTGATTTTCTCGAAGAAACAACGCTTGGTTTCATTGATTCTTTGTATAGTTCTTTTTGTTTCTAAGTTGTTGATTTCAGCCCTAAGTTTGATGATTTCCTGCCTTCTACTCCTCTTGGAAGTGTTTGCTTCTTTTTTCTCTAATTCACCCAGTTTAGCTGTTAATTTTCTAATATGAGCTGTCACAATTTTCTTTTTGAAGGCACTTAGTGCTATGAACTTTCCTCGTAGCACAGCTTTCATTGTGTCCCATAGGTTTGGGTATGTTGTGTCTTCATTTTCGTTGAATTTTAAGAAGTCTTTGATTTCCTTCTTTATTTCTTCCCTGACCCAGTGGTCCTCTAGTAAAGAGTTGTTCAATTTCCATGTGAGTGTAGACTTTCTGTTGATTCTTTTGCTATTGAAGTCCAGCTTTATTCCATGGTGGTCTGATAAGATACAAGGGGTTATTTCATTTTCTTGTATATGTTGAGGCTATCTTTGTATCCAACTATATGGTCTATTTTGGAGAAGGTTCCATGAGGTGCTGAGAAGAAGGTGTATTCTTTTGTGTTTGGGTGAAACGTTCTGTAGAGATCTGTTAGGTCCATTTGGTTCATGATCTCTGTTAGACTCATTATTTCTCTGTTTGGTTTTTGTCTTGATGATCTGTCCATAGTTGTGAGTGGGGTGTTGAAGTCTCCCACTATTAAAGTGCTTGGATCGATGTGTGATTTAAGTTTTAGAAGC
>CAJQZJ010023807.1:0-12000 GCA_907164525.1 Lophiomys imhausi | reverse complement strand
TTTTGAGTTGTTTAGGAATCAAGAGGGTGTTCTGGATCTAAGAAGATATTTTTAAAATTATGAGGCAAGTTAGTATGAAAGCTGAGTTAGATATAGAACTTTAAACTCATGGAGATGGTTAGATAGTAGAATGTTAAAGTCAGGTGCCAAATACATATGGACTGGACATTGGGAATGTATGCTAAGCCATATAACTCTTATAATTGTGGCCTATTTATTTCTGTTGTTTTGTATTGTATTTATAGTTATAGGAAAGAAATTTTATAAGTAAAATGTACTGTAGCTCAATTGGACCTAACATAAACCTATCTAGTATATAGAGAATATGTGTGCTTCTTAGTGGTTTATGGAATTCAAAAATTAATCACATATGTGACATAAAAAACATTTAGAAAATATGAAAATCTTTAAATTTTTCATGCTCTTAATAAACCATTAGAGAAGGAAACTGAAAATAAACAATAGAAACTTCATCAATCACAGAAGCATGAAAACATTACACTTTTGGATGGACAATGAAAATTTCAATGAGAAAAATTTAAAATTCCAAGAATTAAAAAACAATCATGACATAATCTTCCAGAAAATCTGTAATACCCTGAGTATAATCTCATGTGGAATTAGTTTAGATATCAAGTTAGGAAAGCATGTGTTCTTCCCACTTCAATAATTAGGAGTCAGGACAGTTAACAACTGTCTTTGATTTTTATTCCAATTGATACATAGCTGTGTTACATTTTCCAGAATCATCCCCTATCATTATATATTTACAGCTTACTTATCATAGGCAGCCATCCATCACACACAGCTTAGATTCCTATACTGACAGGAGCATGTGTCTATTCTCAAATAAAGTTCCCTTGCTGCACGTTTCATTAGTTTGCTTACCAGAACACCTGTCATTACTCAGTTCACAATGATTTTCAATAAAGATAGCTTGCCTTCTGTTTCTTTTGAGGGTTATTCAGCCCCACGAAAAAAGAGCAAAAAGGACTGCGAGTCACTTTTGAAACCTTCATCGAATAAATTTAAAAACATTGCTCTGAAGTAATAATAAATAGTAAGTGAGTTCTCCCAGAATATCTTTGGCCATAACCAATCCCATGAAGTATACTTTTTGGTATAAATTGCAAGTATCAGTAAGTAATATTAATCCATTATTACTCTTATCAAACCAATAAAAATAATGTACTTCCAATATAGAAAAACTAAAGTACATATTTATGGAGAATTTTGCAAGAATCTGATGGTTTTTGTATAAGAAGCAACTCAAAAATTTGAAATGGAAAACTTCATTTAGTTTCACAATGCTGTAATTTAAATTTCAAAAAAATTGTTAAATTACTTAAAAATGAACATAAAATATGACAAGATTAAACATTTTCAGACTTTTATGTGTATTTGTAGCTCTAATGAAAAATGTGCAGTGTCAGTAGGCATATAAAAGCAAACAAAGCCAAAAGATAATTTAAAGAAGCTTTTAAAATTTAAAAGTATGTTTCCAAATGGGCAGTGGAAATTTATATGTAGAAAGAACATTTAATTTATTTACTCTGTGTTCAAATAGCCATTCTAGGTAGGTGTACTTACTGTCTTGTTTTAATCTGTTAGCATAATTTACTTCATAATAAAGGTTATTAATTATATTTCAGGTTTTTATTGAAATAGTACAAATACTTTAACAATATGCATTTTCCTTTCATTTGGCTCCAACTTTGTAAAACAATGAGGTTGAAAAAGTAAGTCATCTAGTAAAAGACAATTGACACTATGACTGATGAATTAATCCCCCAAAAGTCCCTTAAATTTTCATCTGACCTCCACATACTCATTATGAGCTGTACATGTGAGCAGACATACACATAAACATACACATACATACATAGCACAAACAACTACTAAAATAACACATGAAAATTAAAAAAAATTAAAAGTAACAAATCAGAAAACATTCAAGTTAGATTTTAATTTGTACATAAATTCAAATATGAATTGTTGCAGTATATTTGATCACACTGAACCACAAGTCTTGGAAAGACCAATAAATGAAAAAAAGAAAAATACCAAGACACAGACAGCAGAATTAGACATGCATTAGAAAGACCTAAATGAAAAGCATTGAAGAATCTCCAATGTGAGATGGTTGAATTAATGACAAGCCTATCTCTTGACATGTAAAAAACTCCTTGCTTCAACTGCAGACAGACTGCTGTCCAAAAAGGACAAAACTTGGTAGCAGGGAAGTCGACAGCCTAGCTCTGCCAAGACAGGGTAGGTTAGTCCTTCACAATCCCTGCTCTACAATAAATGTCTGTCAGAGAAACAGGACCAAAAGGCTGAAGACTGATGCTGGAATGTATGGAGAGAAAATGGGAACTGTCCAGGTAGTCACTGGTTTGTCATTTCTTAGTATTGGAAGCTGCAGGCCCTGCACTTCCTATACAAACAGATATATTTATCCTTCTCAGCTCTCTGAGGTGGTTGAAGAATAGACAGCTTGAATCTCATAGCTAAATTTTGAGTTGTTTAGGAATCAAGAGGGCGTTCTAGATCTAAGAAGATGGTTATAATAGTGATGCAAGTTAGTATGAAAACTAAGTCAGTTATAGAACTTTAAACTCATGGAGATGGTTAGAAGGTAGAAGGTTAAAGTCAGGGGCCAAATATGTATGAACTGGACATTGGGAAGGTACACCGGGCTATTTAACTCTCATAAATGTGGCATATTTAATTCTGCTGTTTTGTATAGAATTTACTGTTATAAGAGAAAGAACCATTTGTTGGAATGAAAAGAGAAGCTGTTGGGGGGGGGAAGAGGATGGAAGGGTGGGACAAGAAGGGGGAATAGGGAAGGGTTTGTGACTGAGATGTAACTTGAAAAAAAAATAAAGTACTTATTAAAAAAAAAAAAAAGAAAGAAAGACCTAAATGAAAATAAGATAAAGTACTCAGACACAGACAGAGGAATTTAGACAGGAACTTACCATGATACCACATGATGAAACTGAAGAGGGCAGACAAGGTTAAAAGAAAACAAACGTTAGTTTATCCAGTTGCTTTGAAAACTAACCAGGGGCCAATAGGCACCTACAAGAGTATGAAGAAGTTAAACAGGATCTTAAAGACCAATTAAATATGAGGGGATTTAAGGAAGCAATACTGTCATATGGTATGCTTTCACCCTATGTGAAGCATATAAATTCATAGACAATTCAGAATATAATTATCCTCAAAAACTGGAAAGAGATGGCAACAGCAATATTGGAACCTGGCCCTCAGTTACAATGGTGAAAATGGTGGAAAGAGGAACCTAGGACTATAGAAGAATGACCTAAGAAGACAGGTATTAATATTTCCCAAGATTAGTTGCTAGGTGAATATCCTGAGTTACAAAGGCAGCTTGAATTTGATGGTCACATTTAGCACTATGTCTCTCAGTAGCTTTAAATGTTTGGGATAAGAATGGAGATTCAGGAAAGAGGTCTGAATACTCTACAAAAATTATACAAGGCCCCAAGAAGCTTTCCTTGATTTTTTTGCAATAATTTGACTTCAGCTATAAATAAAATAATATCAGATTCAGAAATAAGAAAAATGTTAATTGAATCTTTAGCTTTTGAAAATGTTAATACAAAATCAAGGAGATGATTAGACCTTTAGAGGCAAGATTGACACCAACAGAGGAATGAATTAGAAATATGGCTCATATTTGATCTCACGTTTATAGTGCTACTATGATAGAAGCAATTTCAAAAAGTTTTAACAAAATCAAAATGGCAGAAGTTTTAATTGTGATAAACAAGATGTTCCTAGAATTTTTTGTTGTTGTTGTTGTTGTTGCTGCTAGACCAAAACACTAGGCCTCAGACTTCTGGAGTATGAAGAAAGTACGGTAAAGAGGTGTATTGGACTAAGGAATGCAGATCAACAAGGGATAGGTAAGGTGAGCTTTTCCCATTGGAAAATGACCTAGGGCACCTCCCTCTGACCTCAATATTAAATTCAACTTAATCATTCCCTGTCAGCATCAGAGAAAATCACCCACAGAACAATTAAAAGATTTAATGTCTGTTGTTAAAAACAACACTGCTCTGGATGTAATCAAAGACAAAACAGCTTCAGTAGACAAAAAATTTCAGGAGAGACTAGAAAGTACGTATTTTGTCAAACTACCATAAGTGAACAAAGACCAAAGCTAAAAATGAGAATAAATGGCATTAATATATAATTTCTAGTAGACATAAGAGTAGATGTATCAATAATTTCACCAAAATATTGGCATCTAGATTTGCCTCTTCAGGAGGTAACTACCCAGCTTCTAGATAGATTTTATCAATTATCTAGGGTATATGATAGGTTTACAGAAAATTCGACCACAGAAAGTAAAAAAAGGAACGATCAATTACAAACTCTTAATGATTTCAAAAATTGCTGTGAGATAGTAACTGGCTATGGCCTACAATTAGATTAACTACTCAAGAACTAAGTAATTTATCTCAAACCTTACAAGGTGATAAAGAGCTAAATATTCCAAGAAAATCATCAACTGAGGCCAAGAGATAATTGTCTCTGTTAAAAGAGATATTATAGGGTGAACAGGTGAACCATTGGTTCCAAATTGTATTTTAATTATTTTTTGCCTTCTACTCATTCTCCAAAAGGAAATCTTATGCAGAAATATAATACCTTAGGATGGATATTTTTAGCACATAAACAGTAAAAAAAAAAAATAATAAAGATCTATGTAGAATTGATTGTGAAAGGAAAAATGAGACTTCATCAAGTAGCAGGAATAGAACCAGCAGAAATTGTGTACCTTTTACTAATGCTGAGATTGCCTTATTATGGGCAGAAAAATTGACATTGGTGAGAGTTTTCAGTAATTTTGGTAAAGAGATTAGCAACAAATATCCCCAAAACAAGAGACTTCAAGCTATATAAAGAACTAATTGGATTGTCCATCATATAGTAAAAGGGACACCAATTTCTGGAGCCCATACATTCTATACTGATATAAATAAATGAAGAAAGTCAGAATATAAGTCAGGAAAAATAAGTAAAATGACTCAGAGTCCTTATAATTCAGTTAAAAAATCAGAGCTGTATGTCATTCTTATGGCCTTATTAGATTTTTTTGAATTTTTTAATATAATTATTTACTCTCAATATGCAGAATGAGGTGTTTTGCATATTGAAGCAGTTTTAGGTCAGGTTCACCAGTCCCAAGGAACAGTGCAAAGGAACTCGTCATGCAGTCCAGTAGACAGAGAATCTGAGTGAGAAAGAAAGAGTGTGCACATTCAGAGAGAGAGAAATGTGAAGAGAGGGAGGGAACCAAAATGTGTGGATTATACAGTTACTAGCCTCTGACTGAGTGGAAGGACAACCCCTGAGCTAGAAATTTCAGGTAACAAGTGAAGTATGCTGGGAGAACCTGGAGACCAGATCTACATTGATATGTTAAATAGGCACCTCAGCCACTTGTCCAGGTCTGAATCCCAATAATAACATATAGAACACTTTGATTTATATAATATTTATTTATTTAGTTGTGTATTTAGTAGTAGTATTAATTTATGTATAATTTGCTTAAATTCAGTCACATTTAATTTTTATATATTATATGTAATATTGAGAAAGAGACATGTTATTTGTATACTTACCTTTAATGGAAAAATAAACTGTGGTACATTTCACAGTGGAATACTATTCAGCTATTAAAAACCAAGGAAACCATGCAATTTGCAGGCAAATGGATAGAACTAGAGAAGATCACCCTGAATGAGGTAGCCTAGAAATGTACACATAGTATATAGTAACTTATAACTGGATATTCCATATAGTACAGGATAATCATACTATAATTCACAAGTCCAAAGAAGATAACTAACAAGAAGTGCCCACAATACACAAAAGATCCCAGAATAGACAACAGAAATGGTTGTAGAGAAGTAAATGTGTGGCGGAGGGCAGAGGGAACGGAAACAGGGTGGTGATCAAGTGTGATGACAGAGGGGGTGATAGGTGTGAGGGTCAAGAGAGAGAAGGGAAACTAATGGAGGCATCTCTGAAAAAAATGGGAAACCTCCAAAATGATATGCTCCTGAGAAGATATGGGGGTGAACTTAGCTGAGACACCTAACATCAGAGGACATGTAGATGGAAGTGGCTACTACCTTGCCTGGTAGGACTTCCAGTGGAGGAGTGAGACAACAACCCACACACAAAACCTTTGACTAATAATTTTCCCTCCATACAAGATGTGCAGGGATAAAGATGGAGCAGTGATTAAGGGAATGGCCACCAATGACTGGGACAACTTGAGACACACCCCATGGGTAGAACCAACTCCTGACACTACTAATGATACTCAGCTAAACTTGCAGACAGAAACACTTCAACACTATCCTCTGAGAGGCCCCACCCAGCAGCAGATGGAAACAGATGCTGAGAGCCACAGCCAAATCTTAGGTGGAACTTGAGGAGTTTTGTAGAAGATTGGAAAGAAGAATAGAGAGATCTCCAGAGGGTACAAGAACTCCACAAGAGTCACCTAACAGACTCAACTAACTTAGACCTCTGGGTGCTTACAGAGACTGAAGCACCAACCAAAAAGCCTGTGTGGACTGAACCGACGCCCCCTTCATACATGTAGATGATAGACAGCTTGATATTCATGTAAATCCTCTAGAAAGCTGAGCAGCTGCTCTCTCTGGCATGAACTCTGTTGCATGTTTGTGGATCATTTTATCTTAGCTAGCCTGCCTTGTCTGGCCTCAGTGGAAGAGGATGCTCTTAGTTCTTATGTAACTTGAAGAGCTGGCATGGATTGATAGGGGGCTTTTCCTTTTCTACGGAGAAGGAGGGGGGGAGAAAGGCAGAAGACTGTGGGAGGGTGTGACCTGGTAAAGAGGAGAGAGGAGGCTGCAAACGATATGTAAAATGAAGAAAGAAAGAAAGAAAGAAAGAAAGAAAGAAAGAAAGAAAGAAAGAAAGAAAGAAAGAAAGAAAGAAAGAGAGAGAAAGAGAGAGAGAAGGGGGAGGGAGGGAGGGAGGAAGAAAGAAAGAAAGAAAGAAAGAGGAAAGACGAAAAATTTATCCTAATAATAAACATGTCAGATAAAAATAAATTAACTATTTGCCTAAAAGAAGAACCAGTACAAGACATATCTCTACATTTATCTCTCTATATAAATCAAATTTGTTGTTGGTCCAATATTGTGGAGGCAGAGTACTCACAGTGGATGATCTCCAAACTGGAGGCTAAGTGAAGTTCATGATCACTGTGTATATATTTCTTAATGTTTTCATTAAAGTACAGAACCAATTTGGGTAGTGATATTTGCTGTCAACCCTCAAGGATAATAATTTTGTCCCTGAAATTTGAATTGTAGAAGAAAACTGACTGCCCAAAGTTACACACAAACAAAAAAATAAAAAATAAAAGTTAAAAAAAGAAAGATTAAGAAAATTTCCAAGCTATTGGTATTTAAATTTACTCACAATTTTTTTTGATGTATTGTTTGTTACCTTACGTTAATTTATAACTTTGGATAGTCACCGCTGCATGAAAATATGCTTTTATGTGTATTTGCAATTATCCTGTGACCTTCATTTATTCTCATATATTTTGCTTTTTACATGTATTTTAAGTAAACTAACATATTGCAACAGACCTTTATGCCAACTCACAGGAACATGAGGCCAGATAAGCAATTTCAAGTCTAGTTCTGATTATAAATATCATAACGCCAAGACCATATTGGATACATTATAAAACCATAAATCACAAAACAAACATGCTACATATATACTAATATGGTATTAAATACTCAAAGGAGAATTAATCTGTTGTACTTTCACAATTTAAATGCCACAAAAGGTGTGTTTGTTGGAACTTTGTCCCCAAATCATGACACTACTGAAGATCCTGTAGGAGGTAGCATCTGATAGAAGTAACAAACAGTTTATACCCTCGAGGAATAGAGAGACCCTGAATCTTTCCTGTCTCTATCATGTAACAATTTCCATGAGAAGTCCCCCTCACTATGCATCATGATGTATTGTGTCCTTGAAGCCCAAAGCTACAGGATCAAGTGACTATAAACTTTTTATTTTATCCTTAGTATTTGATTAATACATGAGTTATAGTGTTGCAACCTTAACCTTCAGACACTGAGGCAGAAGAATTAGAAGTCGAAGTTTACGATGATCTGTACTATGAGAACTGTCATCTAGAAAAGGAAATAAAAAAAATAGAAAAAAATTTTTTGACAACCTCAGATATTTTTCTTGTAACTGTAATGTAAAATTGACAACATATAATAGAAGACACTTTAGAATGTAAGCTCAGTGAAAAAAGCCTTTCATTTTGATTAGAAAGCAAAGTTCCGGTACAGATATTTACTAAAAATCATGATAAGATATAAATTAAAAAATGGGTCAAGAATAATTGTTCTTACATTTTTAAGAGAATACTTGTCTGGAATCTGAAACCTTTAAAGTGTTAGTGGTTACTTTGCAATGCACATTGAAAAATATATCAAACATTGTCATAGAGATCACTAAATGTCATCACCTGTGACCCCTGACTGTACACCTGTACAGGGGCTGGGAATTGGAGAGACAAAGAACACAAAGTGGGACACCAGGACAGCGATCTGATCAAGGTGACAAACTTTTCTGAAGGTTCAGCTGCTTATATAGGCTGAGAACAACAAGTAGGCATGGGAAACCAGATCATCAGTATCACACTTCCACCTCATTACAGAGTCAAATAACAAGTATTAATTGGAAAACAAAAGTGTCAGTATCAGGAAAGCACAGCAATTACCAGCTGCGTGGAAAGTCCCAGGGAAAAGGCCAAACTGCATGACTCAGGTGCAGGGTAAGGGCTTGACAACAAACAAATCAGTAAGTGACTGCTCTGTAAGGGGCTGCATCGGTTAAACCTATAGACATCAGAAGTATTCATTAGAAAATCCCTTTAGTTTACTTCCTGCTACATGGAGACTACAGATATAGGCAATATAACTGGCATTTAAAGTTACAGAGTATGTGGTTGCCTAGATTTCCATGCTTCTATGATTTAAAACATAACTACAAAAATTTAAGAGCTAGGTATTTTTTCAAGGCAAATTTAAAAGAAATATCCCTGTGTCAATTGCACTTAAATGTTTTTGTTTTATTTCTGAAGCAGACAATAAAAAGGATAAATATTTGATCTAAGTGAGTTGCTTATTGATTTTCCTTAGGGTCTAGCTTTTATACAGATGTTAACTGATAAATTTGATAATTAAAACTATGCTTTGATATTGTTGTGGATGGGTATGAAGTCTCCTGCAAAGGCTCTATGTTAAAAGTTTCCTTCTCAGTTGTCAAATCTAATTACTAGAAGGGGAATAGATCATGAAGACTCTAACTTCATTAATGAATCAGTCATTGATGAATTCATAACTGAATTAATGATTGGAAAGAGAGAACATGTTACAAAGGATGTAACCCCAGAAGTAACTTGGAACTACCTTTTAAATATTATAATATCTCTTCATTCCAACAGAAAGTCATAATATTAACTGGGAAAATAGTTTAACTCTCTCCCTTTTGTTAGATACAACAACCACTTGCATTATCCAGTGGTATGTGGGTAAATGAGATTATATTAGCCTAAGGAATCAGCAAACATCACAGGTTCCCACTCAGTCTTGCAATCATTATTTTTTTCTACTCTTGACACACATCACCTAGGAATTTATTAGAATAAGGAGAACAGAGAGAACACCAGGCAATAAGAACAACTAAAACAAAACAAAACAACAACAAAAAAAGTTAAAGAAACAGTAACAACAAAAAGTGTGCAGGAGTCACTGGGTTAGGAACAATTTCTCATACATTTCAGTAAACCAAGCATTGCAATATTTTGCATGTTTGAACTCAAAGATATTGAAATTCTTAAATGTGTTTATGTGTGTGTGAACACACCTAAGAAAAGAGAAAAGGCTTGATTTGTTCACTCATTCTTAATGGATAGTGTACATGCTTCAAGGCACAGTGGCAGGCTTAAGCCTGTTCTTTTTGTTTTTTTTATTTTTTTGTTTTTTGAGATAGAATTTTACTGTGTAATAGCCCTTGCTGTCCTAGACTTGCTTTGTAGACAAGACTGGTCTCAAACACATAGAGATCATTCTGCCTCTGCCTCAGAATTGCTGGGATTAATGCCTGGGCAGTCTATTCATGTTTTAAACAATATGCATATTTTCAACCTTTTCCCTGAAAACAAATACTTTCCCAGTCAATAATTCTAACTTGGTAGTCTCTTCACAGCAGAGTATTGGCATATAATTTTATACTCATCTTTGTTTCAGCAATATATAATGCAAGTCATTTATTAATCCTTTCATATGGCCACTGTTTCTGCCTTTACTCATGATTTTCCTGTGCCTGGAAATTGTGTCATGTTCTAGGTTTTATGTTCCTCACACTGATTTCTTTTAACAATATGAGGAAGGTTCTGAATATGTCAACTAAACTTCAGAGTTCCTACCTGAAAAAGTAAAGAACCAGTCTGAAAATATACACATAAAAAATGTCAGATGTTTCCTCCCTATGTTTCATTTGAGAATAGAAGAAACCAACTGGTAATTATATGGAATACAGATAATATGTGAAAAGATATTGAAAATACTGACTTAAAAACCCTTAAGAAAATATATCAGAGCAAACATTGAGACATTTTTAAACATTTCCTTCTAGTATAAGAAATATATTTTAAAAGAGAAGGTCATCTCTGTGCTATTTTTCTGATAGCAACCAGAGAAAGTAGTAAAAATTTTTGGAGATCATATTTTAAAGATAAAATGATAAAACATGTTATTATTTCAAATAAAATTAATTTTTTGAAATCTTAGTTTATTCCATGTAATTACACATTCATTGTACTTCTTTGTATTAAAAACAAACTATTAGCCAGGCATGGTGGTGCACACCTTTAATCTCAGCACTCAAGAAGCAGAGGCAGGTGGATATCTGTGAGTTCAAGGTTAGCGGGTCTGCAGAGTGAGTTCCAGGACAACCAGGGCTGTTACAAAGAGAAACACTGTCTTGAAAAACAAACAAACAAACAAAAAAAAACTAAAAGAAAAAAATCTAACTATTTAGAAGTAGATGATTAGTATGGGAAGGGTTTAAACCAATGTTTTCGGGGTATGGGCCCGATAGTTTAAATTTGCTGACCTTAGTAAAGTTAGGATGAGGTGAATAGGTAGCATGAAGAATTTTGAATTCTTTGGGATAGATTCAATTCCTGATATCCTAGAAATAAGAGGTTTTAAACCTCTATAATTTATTCTATCAAAGTAACTTTTTCAGACATATTTATTTATATGGGTGGGATGCTTGCTAGGAAGATTGGTATGGAGACATGTCATATGCATATTGCTAGTGTTACTGGGAGAACATTTTTTCATAGTAGATATGTTAGTTGATCATATCGAAATAGTGGGTATTATGCTCAAATTCATAAAAAGGGCAGTTAATAAAAGTGTTTTTTTAATAATTTATTTTTTATTTCTTCAAGTTACATCTCAATCACAATCCCCTCCCTACTCCCCCCTCCAGTCCCACCCTTCCACCCTCCTTCCCCTCAACCCCACCATCCTCTTCCCTTCTTTTTTTTTTTTTTTTAGTTTAAGGTATTTCTTTTTCCCCCCAACAGCTCTCCCTTTCAGTCCAACAAATGGTTCTTCTTCTTATAACTATAAATACAATACAAAACAACAGAAATAAATAGGCCACAATTATAAGAGTTATATGGCTTAGCATACATTCCCAATGTCCAGTCCATATGTATTTGGCACCTGACTTTAACATTCTACTATCTAACCATCTCCATGAGTTTAAAGTTCTATATCTAACTCAGCTTTCATACTAACTTGCCTTATAATTTAAAAAAAAAATCTTCTTAGATCCAGAACACCCTCTTGATTCCTAAACAACTCAAAA
>CAJQZJ010023805.1:0-14295 GCA_907164525.1 Lophiomys imhausi | reverse complement strand
GATCGTTCAGCTCCACAGACTACTCCAGCCAGATCTTCAGTAAAGTTCTGAAGATCAGCTTCTGTCTATGAACTTCGTAGGACATCTAAATAGCTGAGCACAAAGGGACTGAACATCAAATGATTCTATTAACATTTTTAACCATTTTTCCATTCTTATTTGGGCCCCAAACAGGTTTACTATGTCCCAAATCAGCAGGAAGTCATTTTAAGAGAACAATGTCCCATCCCCAGAAGGTGGGGAGGGTGTTCTCCCCCTTTGGTTATTTGATAGATAATAGAAAATTTTGTTATTTAGGGGAAAAGACTACAAGCTGTTAAATGGTCTTGTTAAATGGGTTTTGGAGGTTAGACCCAGGGACTTCTCTCTTTTGCTTTTCTGTATCCTCCTTTCTCTCCTATATAGGAGTGAACAGACTTGAGAAAAATGGGACATAGACATAGTATAGGAAAGAACAAGAAAAAAGGACAGATTATTGAATATAGCTTTATACCTTTGTATACTGATACAAAATTAATATTATATTTGGCTAAATTGGTATTGATCATTGTATATTAATGCAAATTTAAGATTGTATAGGGCTACATTGGTATTGATCTTTGTATATTGATACAAAATTAAGATTATATTTGGCCACAATGGTATTGACCCTAGTTTATTAATGTAAAATTAAGATTGTATTGGGTTACATTGGTACTGATCTTTGTATATTGATACAAAATTAAGATTATATTTGGCCACATTGGTATTGATCTTTGTATATTGATACAAAATTAAGGGTAACGCTTCTTAAAGGTATTGTTTGTAGTAATACTTAAAAATGAAATGTCAAGTTTTGACCGCTCGCTACCAACCGACATAAACTGTCTAGGATAATTAAGAAACGGAAACTAATAGTCATGAAAACGTGTCATTTTGTTAGTTACTATGACAGTCTATCACAGTTATTTTCTAAGCTACTCAGAAATCAAGTTGCTAAGAGACAAGCAATATTTGCTTATCTAAATATAAGAGATAGATAGGGCCTCTTCAAAAACCTCAAGAGATCTGCAGAATATGGCATTCAAAGATGTTTTCTTAACTTAAGATTTTTTGATATCGAGACATGTCAGCTCCTGACAGCACCCCCTATATTACTCCAAGTAGAAGATGAGCATCGAAGAATCTCCAGTGGGAGATGATTAAATTGGTGGTAAGCCATTCTCTTGGCAAGAAAAACCACTTGCTTCAACTGTAGACAGACTTTTGTCCAAAAAGGACAAAACTTGGAAGCAGGTAAGTCGACAGCCTAGCTCTGCCAAGACAGGGTAGGTAAGTCCTTCATAATTCCTGCTCTACAACCAATGTCTGTCCGAGAAATGGGGCCAAATGGCTGAAGATTGATGCTGTAATGTATGGAGAGAAAATGGGAACTGTCCAGGCAGCCACTGGTATGTCATTTTTTAGTTTTGGAAGCTGCAGGCCCTGCACTTCCTATATAATCAGATATATATTTATCCCTCTCAGGTCTCTGAGGTGGTTGAAGAATAGATAGCTGGAGTCTCATAGTTAAATTTTGAGTTGTTTAGGAATCAAGAGGGTGTTCTGGATCTAAGAAGATATTTTTAAAATTATGAGGCAAGTTAGTATGAAAGCTGAGTTAGATATAGAACTTTAAACTCATGGAGATGGTTAGATAGTAGAATGTTAAAGTCAGGTGCCAAATACATATGGACTCAACTTCCCTTTTCAGGTCTTCCATTCCTTTAAGCGCTTTATTCATTTTCATCACCTCCTTTGCAGTACTTTGTTGTTGCTCTCTGAGGTATTTGATTTCCTCCCTTAGGCCTTCTATTATTAATATAAGCGTAGGATTAAGTCATTTTCCTTTGTTTCAATCGTGTTAGGATGTCCAGGGTTGTCTGTATATTATTGCTAGGATCTGGAGACATCCTATTGTTTTTTTTTTCCATGTTCTTCTGCTGAACTTTTGTCATCTGATTGACCCTGGTGTTGTCTGTTTCTTTCTTTTGTCAGCTGACCTTGGTGCTCAGGAAAAATCCCTGCCCCGGGGGTTGGCTGATCCTGAGATCCTGGTGTTTACCTCCAGATGGTGGGCAGGTTCATGTAATAGACTGGCTCTAGGAGAGGAGAGTGGCTGCCGCTCTCCTCAACTGCTTTTGACCCAATTGGACCAATATAGAGGGGATTGGAGTGGGGAGAGGGCTAGCCTCTGAGGACCTGGGAGCTGGCAGGTCTCCTCAGAAAGGAAGGAAGAGCTGTGGTTGGGCCTGTGTTTTCCTCTCACTGACACAGTCATTCTGGCTCCACAGCTAGGCTGACCATGCAGGCAGGGAGCGCCACCCAAGACAGGTGCTGGCCTCAGTGTGCCTGTTGCTGACTGCTTCAGATGCTTGGGTGCTAGGGTGAGTGACCTGCCCCAGTATTTGTGGAGAACACACAGTCGCGGGCTCTGTTTGAGTCAATCTTGGCTCCTAATTGCTTTGCTGTGACTGGGTTAGGTCTCTGCCTCTCAGCTACAGTGCACACTGTGCCGCCATGTTGGAAACTCCTGAAAAAAAATCTTACTTACCTTTGTTCTTGTGGTGTGGCTGTTTTTCCCTCTTGGGTGTACAGGTCCACCCGCAGGCTGGATATCAGGCATACAGGCATGACCGCTGATCTGTGGCTGGAGCCATGTACTGGATCCACTCCTGGGCTAGATCTGCTCTAGCCAGAGCTCCTCTCCAGACCAGTGACTGAGCTGGCTGATCTCAGTGGGGTGTTCCTGGGAACTGCGTGAGCTGTTTTACATGGTGATCAGTCTCAGTGTTCACCTCGGGAATTCAGACACCGTCTGTGTTTCACAGTCAGCTAGGGGACCTCACATTCACTCCACAGTGACTAATCTCATTCACCTACTACTCAGATGCACTGCTCTATGGTCGGTGCCATTTTGGATCCCTTCAGATTTTTTTTTTTTTTTTTTATTGTACAGGATTGATTTAGCTATTCTGGTTTTTTTGTTATTCTATATGAAGTTGAGTATTGCTTTTTCCAGGTCTATAAAGAATTGTGGAAGTATTTTGATAGGAATTGCATTGAATCTGTATATTGCTTTTGGCAGGATGGCCATTTTTATTATGTTGATCTACCTATCCATGAGCATGGGAGATCTTTCCATCTTCTGATTACCTCTTCAATTTCTTTCTTCAAAGACTTGAAGCTCTTATCATACAGGTCTTTCATTTCCTTGGTTAGAATTACCCCCAGGTATTTTATATTGTTTGTGGCTATTGTGAAGGGTGTTGTTTCACTAATTTCTTTCTCAGCCCATTTATTTTAAGTATAAAGAAGGGCTTCTGATTTTTTTGAATTAATTTTGTATTCAGCCACCTTGCTGAAAGTGTTTATCAGCCATAAGAGTTCTCTGGTGGAATTTTTTGGGTCACTTATGTATACTATCATATCATCAGAAAATAGGGATAATTTGATTCTTTGTTTCCAATTTGTATCCCCTTGATCTCCTTTAGATGTCTTATTGCTCTAGCAAGAATTTCAAGTACTATGTTGAAGAGATATGGTGACAGTGGGTGTAGGGCGTTAGATAAATTAGATTAGAAAATATATAGGGGTTTCTGATACTGTCTCTTAATTCGGGGCATGAAGAGCATTATCAGCATGTGGACTAAAAACAAGAAACAAACAGGAGACTTAATGGACTGAAAAACAAGGTTGAAGTCAGGAAAAACAGGAAAGACTCAATAGACTGAAAAACAAGGTTGAAGTCAGGAAAACAGGAAAGACTTAATGGACTTGAAGAAACAAAGTATCTGGCCTGATATTATTTTCAGCTGCTAAGTGGGTGGAGCCCAAATTAAGCTGAAACAGAGTTCCTCCTATTTAAGGAGAGTGCATGGAGCCCAAAAAAAGAAGAGGCCCCTGATGCTAGAGAGCTCCAAGAGTCCTGCTGAAAAAAGTGCTGGCCACCATTTGATGGCCAGATTTCCCTGAAGCAGAAAGAAGCTGGTGAGCAAAGAAAGCCTGAGCAAGACACCAAAAGGCCAAGGACTAAACCCTGTGGCTCAGCTTTTGCCTAGAGGGGTTTGATCTGTCCGAACAGTGGCCTAAAGGAAATTGTGCCTGGCTTTAAGGAATGAGGCATAGCAGCTGAGTTCCTGATTCAAAAGAAGTAAGTTGGCCTGCAGACGGCTGGGGTCTCCCACAGAGAAGAAAGCATGAAGTCTTATTTAAGGTGAGACTGCAATAACCAACTTACCCTGACAAACCTGCATCTGAGAGATCCAGAAAAAAGGACTGCTAAGTGTGTTAAAGAATCTACAACAAAGACTGTGTTCCTGACGACTGAGGACCTGCCCCAGAGACTGTATCATTCTAAAAGGTTAGAAAAATAATTATCAATAGGTTTAGTGGATAGGTTAAAGGGGTTGTAGGAATTTATAGGATTAATAGTTAAGAAATTGTTGGTGTTTGTTATAAGTGAATTTAGTAATAAATAAATAAGTGTTAAATAATAATTTAAAAGTTTAGTTACAAGTGGGCATCCTTATCTTGTCCCTGAGTTTAGAGGAAATGCTTTAAGTTTCTTTCCATTTAGTTTGATGTTGGCTACTGGCTTGCTGTATATTGCCTTTTCATTTCTAGGTATGGTCCTTGTATGTCCATTCTCTCCAGGACTTTTAGCATGAAAGGGAGTTGGATTTTGTCAAATGGTTTTTCAGCATCTAGTGAAATGATCATGTGTTTTTTTTTTCTTTCAGCTTGTTTATATGGTGAATTACATTGATGGATTTTCATATGTTGAACCATCCTTGCATTCCTGGGATGAAGCCTACTTGATCATGGTGTATGATACTTTTGATGTATTCTTGGATTTGGTTTCCCAGTATTTTATTAAGTATTTTTGCATCTATGTTCATGAAGGAAATTTTTCTGAGGTTCTCTTTCTTTGTTGGGTCTTTGTGTGGTTTAGGAATCAGGGTGGTTGTGGCCTCATAGAATGAGTTTGGTAGTGTTCCTTCTGATTCTATTTTGTGGAAGAATTTGAAGAGTATTGGTGTTAGCTCTTCTTTGAAGGTCTAGTTGAATTCTGTGCTGAAACCATCTGGCCTTGGGCTTTTTTGGTTGAGAGATTTTTTAATGACTCCTTCTATTTCCTTAGCAGTTATAAGGCTGTTTAATCTGTTAACCTGATCTTGATTTAACTTTGGTAGGTGAAATCTATCAAGAAAAATTTCCATTTCACTTAAGATTTGAAATGTGGTGGAGTACAGATTTTTTTCTTTTTTTAAATAATTTATTTTTTATTTCTTCAAGTTACATCTCAATCACAATCCCCTCCCTACTCCCCCCTCCAGTCCCACCCTTCCACCCTCTTCCCCCTCAACCCCCCATCCTCTTCCCTTCTTCTTTTTTTTTTTTTTTAGTTTAAGGTATTTCTTTTTCCCCCCAACAGCTCTCCCTTTCAGTCCAAAAAAATGGTTCTTTTTCTTATAACTATAAATACAATACAAAACAACAGAAATAAATAGGCCACAATTATAAGAGTTATATGGCTTAGCATACATTCCCAATGTCCAGTCCATATGTATTTGGCACCTGACTTTAACATTCTACTATCTAAACATCTCCATGAGTTTAAAGTTCTATATCTAACTCAGCTTTCATACTAACTTGCCTCACAAATTTAAAAATATCTTCTTAGATCCAGAACACCCTCTTGATTCCTAAACAACTCAAAATTTAACTATGAGACTCTAGCTATCTATTCTTCAACCACCTCAGAGACCTGAGAGGGATAAATATATCTGATTATATAGGAAGTGCAGGGCCTGCAGCTTCCAAATCTAAGAAATGACATACCAGTGGTAAAAATAAGAACTAAAGATTCTCTGAATTTCCTCAATGTCTGTTGTTATTTTTCCCTTTTCTGATTGTGTTGATTTGAGTTTTTTCTCTCTGTCTTTTTGTTAATTTGGCTAAGGGTTTGTCTATTTTTTTTTTCTCAAAGAACCAACACTTGGTTTCATTGATCCTTTGTATTGTTCTTTTTGTTTCTAAGTTGTTGATTTCAGCCTTAAGTCTGATGATTTCCTGCCTTCTGCTACTCTTGGGAGTATTTGTATTTGCTTCTTTTTTTTTTTCCAGTTCTTCCAGTTCAGCCATTAATTTGCTAATATGAACTGTCACAATTTTATTTTTGAAGGCACTTGGTGCTATGAACTTTCCTCGTAGCACTGCTTTCATTGTGTCCCATAGGTTTTGGTATGTTGTGCCTTCATTTTCATTGGATTTTAAGAAGTCTTTGATTTCTTTATTTCTACCCTGACCCAGTATTCATCTAGTGGAGAGTTGTTCAGTTTCCATGAATGTGTAGACTTTCTGTTATTTCTGTTGTGGTTGAAGTCCAGCTTTATTCCATTGTGGTCTGATAAGAAACAAGGGGTTATTTCAATTTTCTTGTACCTGTTGACGCATGCTTTGTGTCTGACTATATGTTCGATTTTGGAGAAGGTTCCATTCAGTGCTGAGAAGAAGGTGTATTCTTTTGTGTTTGGGTGAACCGTTCTGTAGATATCTGTTAGGTCCATTTGTTTCATGACCTCTGTTAGACTCATTATTTCTCTGTTTGGTTTTTGTCTCAATGATTTTTCTTTTCTTTTTCTTTTTTTTTAGTTAATTTATTTTTTTCAAGTTATATCTTGATCAAAGTTTTTTCCTTCTCTCTCTCCCTTTATCCCTCCCTCTCTCCCTCTTCCTTAAATCCACCATCTCTTTCTCCTAGGATGAGGGGAGGCCCCACATATCAACTCCCCCCAAGTTGATCAGTCATATGAGGGCTAAGAGCTTCCCCTTGTACTGGGGCTTGATATGGCATCCCATCTATGTTAAGGTGTTCCACTAACAAGCAACAGGGTCCATGACTTGCTGCTGGGTGGAGTTTTTCATAGGATAGTTATGCTAGGTTCCTGTCTGTTTGGGTCTGTAGTTGTAGGATGGTTGTTTTGTGCTATATGGTTAATATTCACTTATAAGAGAGTACAACCATGTGTATTTTTCTGGGTCTGAGTTAGCTCACTTAGGATGAGCTTTTCTAGTTCCATCCATTTGGTTGAAAGTTGCATGGTTTCCTTGTTTCCAATAGCTGTGTAGTATTCCATTGTGTAAATGTATCACAGTATTTAAAATCCATTCTTCAATTGAAGGACATCTGAGTTCTTTCCAGTTTCTGGCTATTATGAATAAAGGTGCTATGAACATTGTTGAGGTGATACCCTTGTGGTTTGGTGGAGAATCTTTTGAATATATGCCCAGGAATGGTATGGCTCGATCTTGATGTAGAACTATTCCCAATTTTCTGAGATTATGCCAGATTGATTTCCAAAGTGGTTGTACAAGTTTGCATATCCACCAGTAATTGAGAAATATTTCTCTTTCTCCACATCCTCACCAGCATGTGTTATCGTTTGAGTTTTTGATCTTAGCCATTCTGACAGGTGAGATGGAATCTCAGAGTCGTCTTGAGTTGCATTTGCCTGATTAAGAATGTTGAACAATCTTCAAGTGCCTCTCAGTCTTTAGAAATTCCTCTTTTGTGAATTCTCAGTTTATTTTTGTATCCCATTTTTGATTGGATTATTTGATTTGTTGGTGTTTAAGTTCTTTAGTTCTTTATTATTTTGTATATTAACTTTTTGTTGGATGTGGGATTGGTGAAGATATTTTCCCAATCTGTAGGACCAGTTTTGTTCTAATGACAGTGTCCTTTGCCTTACAGAAGCTTTTCAGTTTCATACAGTCCCATTTATTGATTGTTGCTCTTACAGCCTGAGCTATTGGTGTTCTGTTCAGGAAGTTGTCACCTGTGCCAAAGAGTTCGAGGCTTTTCCCCACTTTTTCTTCTATTTTAGTTAGCGTGTTTGGTTTTATGCTGAAATCTTTGATCCACTTGGTCTTAAGTTTTGTGCAAGGTGATAAATATGCATCTTTTTGCATTCTTCTACATGTTGACATCCAGTTAGACCAACACCATTTGTTATATATTATTTCCTTTTTCCATTGTATGGTTTTGACTTCTTTGTCAAAAATTAAGTGACCGCAGGTGTGTGGGTTTATTTCTGGGTCTTCAATTTGATTCCATTGATCAACCAGAGTGTTTCTATGCCAGTACCGTGCTATCTATTTGGATTTCTGTAGGCTTCTTGAACAGTTATAGGCATCTCTTTCTTTAGGTTTGGGAAATTTTGTTCTATGATATTGTTGAAGATGTTCTGGTCCTTGGAGCTGGCAGTCTTCTCTTTCTTCTATTCCCATTATTTTGAATATTTTAAGTAGACTCGGGGTAAAGTGGGAGGTAATACCAATGCAGGTTGGGTTCAGGGCACAGAAAAACTAAGGTGACCTAGACCTCTGAGGCCAGCCCTATGGTTTGAATCCTACCACAGGAATCCCTTCTGGTTATCTTGTCTGTGAGTCACATTTGCCTTTCTTTGGGACCTAGGACACCTCACTCTAGTGTGAACAGAATTTTCCTAAAACTCAGAGAAGCAGAGCAGGAAAGGCTATAGCTCTGAACTTGGTTCTCAGACCTATCCCAAGATGCAAGTGACTGTAAATGGACAGCTTGAATTGTATTAAAGGTGGGCTATCCACTAGGATTTCATGCATACCAAGAATTAAACATTATACCAGGATAGGAAGTGTATACCTGTGACCCCAGCATTGTGGAGATGGATCCAGTTAGTACTGAAAAATTGAGGCCATCCTGGGTTACCTACTGAGAGAACTGAAAGCCCTCAAAATCAAAACTTAAAATATTTATTAGGGATAAATAGTGAGTATAGAAAGAGGGTCATTTGTACATTATTTTATTTTTACTGTTTTATATGGAATTACCCTCTCTCTTTTTATAATTCTAAGTTCTTCTTAGCCATTGCATGTCACAGTTGCTGCAAACCAAAGGAATGGGATGTGAGTGACCATTTAGCAGTCAGTCATTACCCCATTGTTCCTTCTTAAGAGAGAATGGAAAGGAAGAATGCAGAGTTAACCTCCCTGGGCAGTTGATGAAACAGGATGAAGGCAACTGCTATGGTAACCATTATGCTGTGCAGCAGCATGATGGAAGAAATTAATGAACCCATCCAGATAAAAGACAGAACCAAGAGGCACATTACAGAGCTTCAGATAGATTTGAGCAGCAGGATAATTTTAGAGTAAAATATTTTGAAATTATACAGTGATCTCTATTAAAGAGATAACAGCTGGCACCAACTTGACAAACTAGTGAGTTTTATAGGAAAAATAAATGGCATACTTCCTGGGAAACCCAGCCAGACTGATGTCGGTGATTCTCACAGAGGCACTTACTACTACTGTCAAGTCAACATGCATCCTAGATGACCTTTCAGAAATGGATGACAATACATTTAGCAAAACCCCAGCAAGATATATTGACAGGTAGTTAGAGGTGAGTTGCGGAAGTGGTTTAGGGTTTGCTAAACCCATCATCAGTGATTGCTGAACTTCCATAGCCCTGCAAACCTGGGAAAATGCATGGCTTCCCATTGATGACCATGGCTGCTTGAAGTGCTCCTTTTTGACTCGAATTGTTTTTCTGCAGGTGTGTCACTCCCTCAAACTTTAGCAATAGTGTTCATGAAATTGAACCTCAGGGTGGCCAGTATCCTCTGGTGTCCACAGTGAGGGCTCCAACCTTGCATCCAGACCTGTGTTTAGCCAATGTTCTGTTTCATGCCTTATAGTCTTCCTTGCAGCCTGAGGCTTTTATCAGGAAAGCCTGTTTCTACTTCCATAAGCACTGTTTCTTTCAAATATTTTTCAATGAAAATGAGCCATTGGGGATGACTGCAACATAGTCAATATCTTTCTCTATGAGCCATAGAAGTTTCATCAGTATGTCTCCAGATATCTCTGTTCTTCTACTGTCCTGTGTAACATACATGTAAACCAAACCAATCATTTGCTGGTATTTGGATGCGGTTTTTAAATAGGTGACCCTGTTGCTCTTTCCCTGCCTATCCCCCAACAGCAACAATCAATTACACACAAAGGTTTGAAATGCTTCTCAAATGTTAGTCAAAATTTGCTACTTTCATTGAGCTGACAGAACTCCCTCAGTGACCTCCT
This sequence comes from Lophiomys imhausi, assembly GCA_907164525.1. Taxonomy (NCBI): domain Eukaryota; kingdom Metazoa; phylum Chordata; class Mammalia; order Rodentia; family Muridae; genus Lophiomys; species Lophiomys imhausi. Next base: position 4,146 of record CAJQZJ010023805.1, on the reverse strand, counting down.
AGGAGACTGAAATTCAAGGGCAGTGGGACTGTGCCCTCAAGCTGGAGTGGAACACTGATGGGCCCATCTTTCTCTGTAGCTCCATAACGAGCTGGGTTATTTACAGTGCCCTCTTTGTTTGCTGGCTCTGTTAGCATTTTTCTTTTCAATTTGGACCTTGGCCTGTATCCTGCCCCTCTCACAAGGCACTTGCCATTTTGATTTTAAAATAATGGGAAGAACGCTCCATTGCTGCTAGTTGGTGATATGGCTCTCAAACTGTCTACAGATTGCCAAGTAAATGAAATGTTTTGACAGAGAGAAATATGTGTTGTCAACATTGCTTTCCCCATGGTTGAGAAGGGAAATTGAAACTGTGCTTCACCAGGGTTCAGATGCTGATAACTACAATGATGTCCCCGAAACAAGTGACTACAGACCATTTTGTTTTCCTTTCTGCCCCATTCTTCTCTAATGAACTGTCCAATTAAAGGCATATAGCTCATGTGCTTTCAGAAAGGTTTAAGGAGGATTCCGGGATAGAACCGTGATGGTAGCAATTCCTTGACAAAGGAGAAAAATTGCGGAGAACAGTGTCATGTTGTGATCTACAGTGTCCAGAATAGTGACTGTAAAGAAAGGAAGAATGAACATGGCCTTTTTAAAGATGAAAAGGTTGTGTGTGTGTGTGTGTGTGTGTGTGTGTGTGTGTGTGTGTTCACCCACACAGGAAGCGAGTGGGTTGGGCCGCATGCTATTGAAATACTGACTTGTGGAATATCAAATAGCAGATGCTGACTGAAAGATTAAAAACTAAAAAGGAAGTTGAATCCCCTTTAGAGTGAGACATTTAGGACAGTGTGTGCATTTGTTTCTGGGCTTAGTGGAATAAGGCTCTGTGCAGCTGTCTGTTGTCTCCTGTAGGATGTGAGGTGCGTTCTGTTTCTCTTGCAGGTATGCTCTTGTCAAGAGGTTGTTGGAACAGGAACATGGGCAGCTCAGTGAACCCTGCTGACCATTATCTTCAGATTCAAGTCTGCAATGTGGAAGCTGCTCTCTATTTTCTCGCTTAGAGAACACTCCAATAAGAGAAAAATGTTGACAGCGTTGCCTTTCCTCAGAATCACTGAGGAAACTTTTTTCTTCTCTTGTCAATCTACTTTCATGTGTTGGGTAGAACAAAGGAAAGGGATATTGCTTTAGCCTGATTTTCATCTTCTAACAACCTGCATTTTCTAGGGTGGCTATTTATGTAGGAGAGTCATGACTAGCCACATCAAGATGAGCAACACTATCTACCCCTAAGCAACTGAACACATTCTCATTTAAAAGGCAGATGTCTTGTTGGAAAAGCTATATGTAGGGTAAAAGTAAACTAACATGGTTACTTATAAGGGTTGAATTTGGCTTTCACCATAGGTTCTGAAGTTAGACAGTATGAGTCTACACATTGACTGCAACACTTCCCCCACAGCATGGGCTGGCACAGAATATTTTAAGTTCTCTATATACTTTTTTGTGGCACTTTCATTGAAGCGCTGTTGGGCTGACTAAATGAGATATTGTTCACACCATGTCTACTGCAGTGCCTGGTACTTGCATGTCTACATGTAATGTCAGCTTTCTTTTATTTCTTTAATGCTGAGCTGTATTCCCCAGCAGCCATACCGATGCCTCTCACAAGCCTGCCCATACCTAACAAGTGCCATGAAGATGACTTGTGTGGGCTGGCTCATGTGAGGGCTATGAGAAGGGTAAAGGTAAAATAATAAGGTTACTTATATGGGTTGGACATGACTCACTCTATGGGTTCTGAAATTAGACAATATAAAGAGACCCAATTCAGTTGTCCCAATTTACAAGTTCAAGTGGATCGTTCCATGATTAAAGTGTGGTCACACGGAAGAGGTATAGATAATAGAAGTTATATGCTGAAAGCTACAGTGCCTTTCTCATTCCAGGTATGAGGACAGGTCAAACTTCTCTGTACCATGGAAGTAATATATAGTCTTTGATTCATCTTGGCCAATAAAATATAATCAGAAAAGACTCAATTTTAGAAGGAAGCTTTACAAGACTTTGCACTTACTACCACCATGGTCATGAAATCCCACAATGAGGTGAGGGTTTTTTATCAGCCCTGGCTTATGAATTATAAGTAGCAGGACCCCACTGGTCATTTACATTAGAAAATATAGACTGGGTGGGAAAGTGACTTCTGTTGAATTGTGCTGTAGAGAATTTAAAGCTCTTTGCTCTTGGTCTGCACAGACTCATACAGGGAATTCTACACACATCCCTCCACTCTGCTTTTGCTGACAACACTTCAAGTGACCCTTCTCAGGGTATTCCTTTCAAGGCAAAATATGTTGGCCACAGTCTTAGTGTAGAATCCTGCTTGCTTTCTGTCCAATGATCACAATGCCAGGCTACATCCTCACTTTTCTTCATTAGACTTGACCTTGATGGCATATTCTGCAAAGAAGAAACAAAACACCACTGACTAATTGGACAGACTACACCCTTCAATGCCATGTAAAAACTGTGGTGAGAGTGGGAAGCAGTTCTCCCTGGGTGTTAGCCATAGGAACCAACATTGTCTTCAGGAATCTTTTAAAACAATAGAATCAACATAGATACTGTTTCTTTATTATTATCACAATTCCCTAATACTAAATAATGTCAGATATCAAATACTCTTTCACTGTCAGCTCACACCTTCCAGAATGAAGTTACAAAGCAGGGATTCTAAAATGTTGGAAAACAGAATGGAGAATTGGGATGCTTCTCCCACTGCAGTGACAGCATCCATTTGGAATGTGCCCAAGAAGAAAAATCATTCCATTTTATGATTTCTCTCTGTACCTTGATTTGGATAATACTAGTTTATGAATTTTTGTATAGTTACATACACTTGTTGCAGTTTTCTGTATGTAAAGAGCTACAAGGGCAAGGATGAGCCTCTTTCACTCTTGGGTGTCCTTGGGGTCTGACTAGTACTTAATATATATGTAATTAGGACTACATGCTAGCTTTCTGTCACTGAACATGATCGCCTTATAAGGATGGCTCATGGTTTCAGAGATTTCAGTCCATGGTTGCTTAGTTTTATTGTTTTGGGCCTAATTTGACATGGTACATCATGGAAGAAGCTTGTGGTAGATGTGTTCTCCTCATGATGGTCAGGGAGCCACAAAGAGTGGTGCTCCAGTATCTGCTTCAAGGACACTCCTCCAATGAGTTAAGTTCCTTTGGCTGGGCCCTGACTCCTAAAGAATCTAGCATTCCTTTACAGTGCCAGAGTCAGAAAATGTCACTTTGGGGGACCTTTAATATACAAACTAGAGAAGGCCCCAATATACATGTTGAGTTACATGAACGTGAACTAGAATACCAATAGAATGACTTTCCTCTATGTCATGGTCAGGTGGGTGAGAATCAGGGTAAGAGCCCTTCCTGTGGTTGACACTCAGAAACCCCAGACACCTGCTATATGGGGAGAGATATATTCTAGCTGGTTTTTCTGAAAAAGGTCTGAGGCTTTTATATGAGATTTGCCATCCATGTCCAGCAGGATTTGTACATATTGAGATGGACTGACTCCTCCTACATCCATACATATGCCCTTTTGTGAATGTTAGAGCTAGTTTCATATATTCATATACTCTATCTTCAAAACAAAATAAAGACCAAGCAGGACTGAAGGGGAAATGTTATTGTCACATATGCTACCCTTCTAAGGAAAAGTCCAGGTGAAGGTAGGATTCTAAAGAAGGTAAGATTGGAGGTGGAGTTAACGGGTAGTTGGAATGTTGCCTATGACTCCTGGGGAGACACAAATGAATATGACACAAAAATGATTGTCATTGGCTTACAACACTAAGTAATTATGGTGTGTTCATGATACCAGGTCATGATGATCTTGGGTTAGGGGAAACCTGTCCTCCTGAATTCTAATTGTTTTATGGATAAATTATGGTAGTGGGGGCTAGAAGGCAAAGAGAACACTGGGTCAGAAAAGTTGTTTATCTATTTTTTCTCTTTGTTTTACTATTGCTATTATTATTGTTTTCTACTATTCCTCAAGGCTGTATAGATGTTTTCTATCCAGGATTGAAAGCAAACTTGTCAGCTCTGGCCCATGTAGAGTTTATCCATCTTCCAAGG
>CAJQZJ010023798.1:0-13671 GCA_907164525.1 Lophiomys imhausi | reverse complement strand
TCCTAGGGCACCCATTCCCGCCCATTCCTTCAGATGATTCATGGCTCGGAGGATCCATGTTGACAGTCCTTCAGGAACAGAGACATCAACCCGGGTGGAATTCACATGCACGATGGCAATTCTCAGATTCTGCATCAGCTTATCAAACTCGCCAGACCAATTTCCTGTAAGATACTGAGAGAGTTGCTTAGACAAATTTTCAGCTACAGTATAATTTTGATATGGCACAGGGGTCACACACAATCCAGTCATTTTCCACTCACAGCCAATCTGGGCCACCTGCCACAATACATCCAAGGCTGTGGCTACACTGGCTGACAAATTATTCAAGGCAGCTGTAGTCTGTACCATAGAATGCATAGCAATGGCAGCTGTGGTAGCCCCCACAGCAGCAAGACTAATGGCCTTTTTCCATTCACTACCAATTCTAACAGAGGATGCTGTTCCAAATCAAGGGCCACATAAGCCCTGGTGGTGGAACAGAGGTCCAATCCTGCTGAGCCCTGAGTGGCACTCCGCGTTGTGTGGGAGATCTCAGAGTTGGCCACCTCTCTTCCTGAGGGTCTTCCATTGCCCCATATATTTGTGGGCCCTGAAGGCGGGGGTCCCTCTGCCCGTTGTTTGGACGAGTTCCTCCATAACCTTGTGTTAAAGGCTGACCATTAATATCCTTAACAGATCTACATTCATTTGCCCAATGATTTCCCTTCTTGCACTTGGGGCAAAGACCAGGCTGCTTAGGGTGGTTCCCACTTCCTGTTTCATTCTGTCTTCCTTTCTCGGGGCATTGCCTTTTAAGGTGCCCCATCTTTCCACAACGGTAACAAGCGCCATTACTTCTTTTCTGGTTTTGTGTAATATACACTACAGCAGCTGCAAGACCTGCATTAGTCAAAGGACCCCCCACCTCTCTACACACTTTCATCCAGGCTTCCAACCCCTTGTTCTTATAAGAGGTGATAGCTGCTTTACATTCCTTTGTACATTGCTCATACACAAGTTGTTTAATTAAGGGCATTGCCAAATCAGGGTCTCCAAATACCCTTCCAGCGGCCTCAACCATTCTAGCCACGAAGTCTGAGAAAGGCTCCAGGGGACCCTGAATAATCTTAGTTAGATTGCCATTCACTTCCCCTTTGTTAGGCAATGATTTCCAAGCTCTGGTTGTGATTAAATTGATTTGCTCAAACACCTGAGCGGGATACCCAGTTTGTTGTTGAGCAAATCGACCTTGCCCAAGAAGCATGTCCACATCCCAGGCTGGGTTTCCTGCTGCATGATTAGCAGCAGCTTGTTCATTAGCAAACTCAATCAAGAAAGCCTTCCAATCTAAATACTGCCCAGAGCACAAGCAGACACGTGCCAGGCTCATCCAGTCACTAGGAGTCATGCAATAACGATGAAGAGCTTCCACCTGAGCTACAGTGAAAGCAGCATTAATCCCATAAGTGCGGACAGACTCAGCAAGTGCTTTAATTACCCTAAAATCGAGGGGTTCATGATAAAGATTTCCCTCTCCATCCTGAAAGACAGGGTAGTACAGCTCATGTCTCACTTCCCTCCAGACATTTGGACAGAATGACCGCCCACTAGGACCACTCGGAGGGGAAGTCTCATTATATGAAGACGGCGCCAACACAGGCTGCCCTGGAGCTGAGGGTTCTATACGGGTGGAGTCAGAACTCTTCCTCAAAGATGACTTCTCCATTTCCCTTGCTAACATTTCAAGTTCCTCTTCAGACTCTGAGCTATCCTCTTCCAAAGTATCTTTCCCAGATTTGACTGAGCGCTCCTCCTTTAACTGCTCTAATGCCTCTTGTCCCTTTTCCATGGCCTTGCAATATCTCTGATCTCCTAAACAACTACGAACAAGTCTCCAAATAGGCTGTGCTCCTCCCTGCAATATAGATTTTAATAGCTCTTTAAGAGCGGAAAAAATGGGCTGCAATGGTGAATTCCCCATACTTTCGCTTTTGTTTTTCTTCTACTCGTCCAAATCACGGAACTTTATTGCTCCCTCCGGAGACCTTATTGCCTCTTTACCGAGGTCCTTATTGCTCCCTCCGGAGACCTTATTGCCTCTTTACCGAAGTCCTAACCTTGGTCCTACCTTACCTGGGACTTACCAGTCGACTGCCTTGACTGCAAGAAGTTCTGAATCGTTCACCCACGGAGAGGTTCCCTGTACGGGCCACCACTTGTCACATCCCCCTCGACCAGCAAGAACGATGCAACTCGCAAAAGCTCTTCTCAAGCAGTTTATTCAGGTCCCTTGAAAACAGTCTTCCGAATCCTTGCTTGTGTCTCTGCTTCTCTGCTTGTGTCTCTGCTTCTCCTCCCCCTAGCCCTTATATGCCTACTCAAACCCAATCAGATCACGCCACCTAGCGATCCAAGATAGGCTCACAAAAGGAGGAAGCACACCGGGCTAGGCAGCCGCTACCAAATAAGGCTAGTTTACAGCTAAGCTTGAGCTTTCTGGCATTAAGCCAGGTGCCATCTTAGGGTTGTGGCTCGCCACAGTTTTGTGGCTCGCCACAATTATGCCTATACAACTCATTTAAAAGTACAGGTTCACTTCCAATCCTTTTAGGGGTTGCTAGTGCAATCTATTTAGGAGTCTGGATAATACAAGTTAACTGGCCAGTAGAGCTTCTGGTCATGTCAAATACTAGTCTTAATTTATCACAAAATAGACTTAATATGTTAAACAGATAGTAAATGGTTAAAAACATACAGTTTGTTTGTTCATAGATAGATAGAGGATAGATGATAGATAGATTTATAAACAAATCGATAGATGTCTTCAAAACCCTCAGAGGCATACAGAAAATGGCATTTAAAAATGTTTTAATTTTTTAAGAGTTGTTTGACTTAAGACAGTCAGCTCCTGACAGCTCCCATTTGACTTGGAAGAAGACAATGAGCATCAAAAAGAAATCTCCCATCAGGAGATAATTCCTCAAAAAGAAATCTCCCATCAGGAGATAAATCCTATTGGGCAAAAATGCCCCTGCTCTCTCAACAGACTATATACAGTTCAAAGATGGACCATAGCTTAAAGGCAGGTAAGTCGATGTCCTGATTCTGCAGAGACAGAATGGGAAAATCCTTATTTCCTGCTGCACAAATTAGTCTGTGAAAAATGCTTGGCCAGAAGGCTGAAGATGATGCTCCAACAGTATTGAGGGATATTTGGGACTGTCTAGGCAACAAACTGTCACATTTCTTTTTGGAAGCGCTCTCGTGTGCTTCCTATTCACTCAACTAATAACTTTATCCCTTTTTATGTCTTTGATGGGGTTGAAGGCATAATAGTTACAAGATTTCAATTGAAATTGAGTTGTTTAGGATTTAAAAAGGTATTTTCAAGTCTAAATAAAATCTTTAGGTTTATAAATATAGGATATGAAAGAAATTATTTAGGTTCAGAACTTTAGACACAACAAGATCAATAGATGATTTTTTTCTTCTTGAAGATTGCCTGATACAAATAGGATAAGCATTATGTGTATAACTTTTATATATGGTTTTCTTGATTGTTTAATATTTGTTCTTATTGTTTTTACTATAAGAGGTAAAAAATTTAGCTTTTATTTTTCAGACAAAAGGAGGGAATTGTTGGGGTAGTGTTAAGCATTCTAAATGTTAATTGGTCCTTTTTGCTGTTTGTTACTTATGTTGACTCAGATTGGTTAAATAAAATGCCAAGGCCTGAGATTGGGCAAAGACAGAGAAAGGTGGGACTTCCTTAGATTGTTAGAACAGGAAGCCTGCACTTTAGACAGAAGACTAATGCAGTCCAGCCACGAGCAGCAGGAAGGAAGACACACGCCATGGGTTAGAAAAAGAACCTCATTCCACATGGCCAGGAACATCAGCATATCGTGGAAAATGTCAGTCCAAGGTGTATGTATGTATGGGGTCATATTTGGGTAATAGAATTATGAGCTAGCTTAGATGGGCTAAGATTGCACAACTCAGGCCAAGGCTTGTTACAATCCACGTGGTGTCTGTGTACTCATTTATAATGTCTGCTTAAAGATTAATGGTTCCAAATCAATTGACAATAATCAAATACTGGTTATATAGTTTAATTAGCTATATTTTTTACATATTCCAGTATATAACCTTTTTTATAAACCGATGAGCTCAACTTTATTGTTATTTTACTGACTTGCCTCAATGTTAATAGAATTATTTGATTGACAATTGTGTGTGTGTGAAAGAGTTTACTGTTTGACTCTAGATTTAAAGTTATAATAAACAGAATAAGTTATGAAAAGTTCTAACTCTTTTAATTTTTCAAAACTTCAAAATAATTGATGTGAATTTGTTTCCAGTGTTGGGTATCAAACACAGTACCCTGTATATAGTGTCAGTTTCTTTTCAAACAATTGGCATTGTGTCAGTGAAAACTTCTGGTTTTGGCCTTTCCTTTCTTTGATAAGAGGTTTGTTAATTTTTTAACTACTGCTTTAGTCACTGTTCTTTTTCTGTGATGATACACATGGACATGAAAACTCTTATTTAAAAAGCTTTTAATTGGAGCTTGTTTACAGTTTCAGAGGTTTAGCACATTATCCTCATGGCAGAGAGTATGGCAGCAGGCAGGGAAAACTATTGCTGAGAGTGCTACATCCAGATCTGAAGGCAGCAGTAAAAGCAAGCTATTGGACCTGGCTCGAGCTTTTGAAACTTCCAAGCCTATACCCAGTGACAACTTCTTCCAACAAGGCCACACCCACTCTAACAAGGCCACACCTCCCCAGCCTTTCAAATAATGCCATTCCCTGATGACTAAGCATTCAAATATATGACCCTATAAGGCCATTCTTATTCAAAGCACCACATTCTATTCCATGGATGCCATAGGCTTATAGTCATATCATAATGCAAAATGCATTTAGTCCAAGTTAAAAAATCCCCATAGTACATCCCAGTCTTTTTTTTTAATAGTTTATTTTTTTTTCTTCAAGTTACATCTCAGTAAAAAACCCCTCCCTATTTGCCCTTCCTATCCTGCCCTTCCACCCTCTTCCCCCCAGAAGTTTCCCCTTTCAGTCCAACAGATGGTTCCTTCTCTTATAAGAGTATTATACAAAACAATAGATATAAATATGCCACATTTATGAGAGTTAAATGGCCCAGTATACCTTCCCAATGTGCAGTTTATACATATTTGGCCCCTGACTTTAACATTCTACTATCTAACCAACTCCATGAGTTTAAAGGTCTATATGTGACTCAACATTCATACTATCTTGCAACACACTTTTAAGAGTATCTTCTTAGATCTATAACACCCTCTTGATTCCTAAACAATTCAAAACTTAACTATGAGACTCAAGCTGTCTATTCTTCAACCACCTCAGAGACCTGAGAGGGATAAATATATTTGCTTATATAGGAAGTGCAGGGCCTGCAGCTTCCAAAACTAAGAAAGGACATACCAATGACTGCCTGGACAGTTCCCATTTTCTCTCCATACATTCCAGCATCACTCTTCACCTTTGGGTCCTATTTCTCTGACAAACATTTGTTGTAGAGCAGGGATTATGGAGGACTTACATACCCTGTCTTGGCAGAGTTAGGCTGTCGACTTCCCTGCTACCAAATTTTGTCCTTTTTGGACAGCAGTCTGTCTGCAGTTGTTGAAAGGGGTTTTTCATGCCAAGAGAAAGGCTTGCCACTAATTCAATCATCTTACAGTGGAGGTTCTTCGATGCTTATCTTCTACTTGGAGTAGAATAGGGGGTGCTGTCAGGCGCTGATATGTCTCAATATCAAAAAAAATCTTGATTTAAGATAACATCGTTGAATGCCATATTCTGCAGATCTCTTGGGGTTTTTGAAGATGCCCTATCCATTTCTTGTATTTAGATAAGCAAATGTTGCTTGTCTCTTAGCAACTTGATTACAGGGTAGTTTAGAGAATATCTGTGATAGACTGTCTTAGTACCTAACAAAGTGACATGTTTGCATGACTAGGAGTTTGTTTTAACTATCCTAGACCATTTTAGATGGTTGGTATAAAGAAGTCAGAGCTTCACATTTTATTTTTAAGTATCTCTAGGTATGATACCATTAGGAAGCGTTACCTTTAAATTTGTATCAATATACAAAGATCTATTCAATTGTGGTTAAATATACTCTTAATTATGTATCAATATATCAAGATCAATGCCTATGTAGCCCAATATAATATTAATATTACTTCCATATGCAAAGGTCAATACCATTGTGGCCAACTATAATCTTAATTTTGTATCAATATACAAAGATCAATACCGATGTAATCCAATACAATCTTATTTTTGCACAATAAACAATGGTCAATACCACTTTAGCCAAATAAACTACTAATTTTGTATCAATATACAAAGGTATAAGGGCATATTCAATAAACTGCCCCTTCTTCTTGGACCTTCCTGTGCTATGACTATATCTCATTTTTCTCAAGCCCATGCACTCCTACATAGGAGAGGAAGAAGGATACAGAAAAGGAAAAGTAGGAATTCCCTGGGGTTAACCTCCGAAACCCATTAAGACAGGACCATTTATCAGCTTGTAGTCTCTTCCCCTACATATCAGAGTTTTCAGTTATCCTTCAAATAACCTAAAAGAAGGGCGGAGAAACACCTTCCCCATCCACTGGGCATGGGACGTCGCTCTCTTAAAGTGACTTCCTGCTGATTTGGGTCGTAGTAGACCTGTTTGGGGCCCGAACCGAAGTGGGAAAAATGATTAAAAATGTTAGTACACTCCGTTTATGTTCAGTCCTTCTGTTCTCAGCTGTTTAGATGACCTAAGGGGTTTGTAGGCAGAAGATAATCTTGCTGGCTTCACTTAGGTTCCTGCTGGGGCATTGTGTAGAGCTGAGAGGTCCCAGTGACATTGGATTGCTATGGTGGTTGCAGGCCCCCGATGGAGACAGCTATTGGGGAAGTCTGCCAGGCAGGATCAACTGGGTCACTCGTCCTCCTTGGTGCCTGATTCTGCTCTCTGCTGAGGATTCCGCTGTCCATCCGTCCCCGGGCTCCCCTAATGGACGCTTCGATTCTCCTGGAACAATAAGAACAGAGCCCTGCCACAATCCCAACCCTAGGACAATTGCCCTCTTTTTTTTTTTTGGGGGGGGGGCTAGGTAGTACTTCTCCTGAAGCAAATTTGGCCTTCTGACAACATACAAAGCGTTATCATTCAATTCGGGTTAAAGAAGAAATCATTCTGTCACCTTGGAGCTAAACCAGCTCTAGTGTATATATTTTGAGATCCCAAAGGACAGTCTGCCTGCATCGAGAAGGCCTTTTGTAAGTAGCCTCCAAACCTAGGTCCCTCCAAATCCCATGTGTGTGTCTCTGAACTCTAATTATTGGGATCAGGGACCTGTGTTTCCCATCTGAAGGGATCAAAGATGTGTTCCACCACTCCTGGATCGAAGTCTTTCTCTATTTAGAGTTTGCCCTGCATCAGGCTGACCCTGAGCTCCGGGATCTGCCCGTTTCTGTCTCCAGTGTGCTAGGAGCTGGGACCAAGGGTGTACTCTTCTTGAAAGGTGGGACCAAGAGTATGCACCCTCACGCGCCCCTCCATATGACTCCAGAATACATAAGACCACCAACTCTATGGAGCTCCCCCCCACGCCCCCGTCTCCACTGAAGTCAAAGGCATGGGCCAATACCACAATTCTCTTGAATTTTACCTTAGCTCCACGTCTTCTCCACACCTGGAGGTCTGCAAAACCAGGCCGAATGGCTGTATCCTCTATTCCGTTCACAGTGTTTCAGCCCTGCCCCCTGCCTTTTTTTTTTTTTATTAATAAATGTATTTGTTTTTTGCTTCAGGTTACATACTTATAATATTGTCCTCTTTTCCCGCTTCCCAGCCCCACCCTCCCATGCTCTACCCCCTGACGCTTCCGTCTTGTTCCTCTGGGGTGGAGTGTCCCTGCCTAACAGTCTCTCACCACAGATCAGGAGTCATATGAGGGCCAAGAGCCTCTTAATTCACCGGGGGCCTACGAGGCAGTACTGCCAGGGAATGTTGTCTCATTGCTACTGGGGGAATACTAAAAAAAAGACCAACAAACTCACAAACCCACAAAAACAAAGAATATCAACAAAAAAGAGAGGAAAAAGAGAAGGGAAAAGGAAAAAGAAAAAAGAAAAAAAGAAGCAAAAAGAAAAAGATAAAAAAAAATATGTCCTTGTTCCTTTTGGTGTGTTGGTTGTAGTACAGATACCTGTACGATATAGTTAAAATCCTACTATAAGTGAATAGATGCCATGTGCATCCTTCTGAGACTGGGTTAGCTCACTCAGGATGAGCTCCTCTAGATCCATCCATTTGGCTGCAAATTGCATGATTTCATTGTTTCTGATAGCTGAGTTATTCCATTGTATAGATGTACCACAATTTTTTAATCCATTCTTCAGTTGAGGGACATCTGGGTTGTTTCCAATTTCTAGCTATTACAAATAAGGCTGCTATGAACATAGATGAGGAGACTTCCCTATGTCTCCCTGAGAGGTCCTTTGGGTGTATACCCAGAAGTTGTATGGCTGGGTCCTGAGGCAAGGTTATTCCTAGATTTCTAAGATATCGCCAGACAGACCTCCATAGTGGTTGCACAAGCCTGCACTCCCACCAGCAATGGAGTAGGGTTCCCCTTTCTCCACATCCGCGCCAGCATGCGCTATCATTTGAGCTCTTTATCTTAGCCATTCTAACAGGTGTTAGGTGGAATCTCAGGGTCGTCTTGAGTGGCATTTGTCTGATGATTAAGGATGTTGAACATTTCTTCACGTGTCTCTCAGCCCTTAGGGATTCCTCCTTTGTGAGGGACTATGCTCAGTGAAGATTTGTGGGCAGGGACTATGCTCAGTGAAGATTTACTTCACGGCAGCGAGCCATGCCTGAGGGGACTGGCCTGCCTCAATGGCGACAAGGGCTTGTATAATCATGGCTGCATTACGCTTTTGTGTGGTTCTCATTTTGTAGATGCACCATAGGCAAAACAGAGAGGCTAGTATCATTAGTATCACCAAAGAGCCTACGCCCGCCCACTCCTTAAGATGATCCATAGCCGTCTGTATCCAGGAAGTCAAACCAGTAGCCAGGCTCAAATCCACCCGAGTGGAGTTGATGTGGACAATTGTTGCTCTCAGCTCTCTCATCAAATTTTCAAATTCAGCCGACCAATCCTGTAAGAGGAACTTTGACAATTGTCTAGACAAATTAGCAGCCTTTGTAAAATTTTGATACTGCATGGAAGTAACACACAAACCTTGCAATTTCCACTCACACCCCAATTGTTCTAGTTGCCAAAGAGAATCAATCTGTTCTTGTATTAAATCTATGCGTTGATTAACTATCATAAGGCCTCCTTTGAGATGAGAATTCATAGAGGTCTGAGTATCCAATGCCTGTGCCACAGTGGCTGAGATGTTATTCAGGGCATTGGCAGTCTGTATAGAACTAGACAAGGCAATAGCTGAGGCAGTAGCTCCCACAGCAGCAACAGTGATAGCAGTAACAATAGCTGCAGTGATGCCAAAATCTCTTTTAAACCTGAATAGCATCATGGTATTAGGAGCCTCTACAGGAACTGGTACATATCGAGGCATTCTAGTCACCACAGCCACAGGAAAGGCTGTGGCATTCCAGCATAGGGAATAAAAACATGTGCCCGGAGTGCATACTAACTTTTCTTCACCCAAGGATGAACTCCCATTACTTACAATCCACAGAAAAGGAGGCCAGAGACATACTGGCGAAGCTGAAAAGTTCTTGTTGCAGTAAGAATGAAATAAAGAATTCCAAGTACCAGAGCCACTACTGCTAGAGAAATCCAGTCTGGTAGCAGACCCTAGGGAAAAATTACCTCTTTGATAAATTCCTCCCCCAAGCATAATGACAGGTCCCAAGTCCATGCAACTTCCATTTACTCCACACAAAAGCCACAAATCAAAAGGATTGGTGGCAGTCTGCTGAGGATCCCTAGTAGATATATCAAGCATTCCTGTACAAGACTTATTCACTATATTACTAATCATGGGGCTAAAGAAAAAATAATCTTGTTGAACCCAAACTGCTCTGCGCTCCTGACATACTCACTGCTACTATCACCAGGATCCTTAGGAAGGTCTTCATGACGAATCTTCCTCACAAGGCGTTCAGGCACCCACACTGGATCTTGTTGATCCTGAGGAAAAACACAAACAGACCCTCTCGCCCATGTTAGCACGGGGTCAGGCCCCTGCCAAGAGCCTGTCAGAATGTCCTTCCACTTCACCATGCTTTTAGTTGAACCATGGGAATCCTGATGTCTGTCCGCTGCTTAGCGGCCTTGAGCATCCAAATTGAAAAAGTTTAAAGTAAATAAGACTAAAGATATTCTCTCCTTGGGTGTACGTTATTGGCCTATTCCCCCTTTTTGTTTTTGCAAGCATTCTTTCAAGGTGCGATGAGCACGCTCCACAATTCCTTGTCCTTGAGGATTGTATGGTAATCCGTGATTAAGCTGTACCTCCATCTGATTACAGAAGGAGACAAAGGACTGAGCCGTATAGGCTGGTCCATTGTCCGTTTTCAGCTGCTGTGGTTTTCCCCATGCAGCCCAGGCTTCTAAGCAATGTCCTATGACATTGCGAGCCTTTTCTCCACTCATAGGTGTAGCATGTATGATACCTGAGCAGGTATCCACAGATACATGAATATATTTTAAGGTTCCAAATTCTGAAATGTGGGTAACGTCCATTTGCCAGATTTTGAGTGGCATCAACCCTCTAGGGTTCACTCCCACACTGGGAGGATGATGATGAATCACACACTGAGGACAGTCCAAAACTACTTGTCTAGCATCTGCTCTAGACAAATGGAATTTCTGCTGTAGAGTTTTTGCATTTACATGAAATAATTGGTGAAACTGTCTAGCTTGATCCAGGAATGAGCTCCAAAAAATGCATTCCATCCTGGTCCATTGATCAACTTTATCATTACCCTCACTTAATGGTCCAGGTAATCCTGTATGTGCTCTGATATGTTGAATAAAAAAACACCTTTTTCTCTGCCAGATTAAAACTTGTAACTCTTGTAATAAGGCACATACAGTACTACTATTCTTAATAGGACCTGCTAATTCTAATATTTTCACTGCGTTGACCACATAAACTGAATCTGAAATCAAATTGAATGCAAATTGACATCTTTTAAACACCTCAATTACTATTTTCAACTCTACTATTTGGGGGGAGCCTGGTTGAAATTGACATAACACGTGCTCTTGTCTTTCTATCAAATAGGCTCCACAGCCTGTCTTTGAGCCATCAGGTTACTGCTGAAGTAACCTTAGGGAATATCACTCGGTGCTCCTTAAAAAATGATAGCAATGGATGTTTAGGATAGTGGTTATCAATTACTCCTTCAAAGCTACATTGCAATATTGCTCAGTCATCTACAGTGCCACACAAAATCTTAATTTGATAACTGGAATAAGGCACTATTATACTGGCAGGAGCAACTCCAAAAGACTGCAAACATTGTTGGATACCATTCAAGGCTAAACCAGCAAGTGCAGTGGGATAATGTTCTATTCTGTTCTTACTTGTGTCCACATCCCCGGGCAAAAAGATCTCCGTACTTTCAGTGACTGAACAGGCTGATCTATCTGAGTGACTTCTGGATATGGGGGAGGAGTTGAAGGCGCCATGGCAACAGCTTTATTTACACCAGCTGCCGCCAGTGTGGCTGAAGGTGCTGTAACAACGGCTCCACCCACACCGACTGCCGCTGATGTGTCAGGCGCCATAGCAACGGCTCCACCCACACCGACTGCCGCCGACATGCCCTTTTCTTTTACCTTTTTCTTTTCCTTTTTTTCTAATAACAGTCCTCTCCAACTGTTCTAGTAGAGCGTGTAGCTCTCCTTCAGAATCCGTGCTCTCTGAGTCCTCAAAATCTCTAAAATCTCTAAAATCTTTAAGATCGGGATAGAGAGGAACTTTCTTTTTACCTCCCTTTTCACTGTCTGCCTGCTCAAATCTTTCGCCTTTATTACTTTCCTTTTCACTGTCTACCTGCTCAGATCTTTCCCCTCCATCCTGAAAGACAGGATAGTACAGCTCATGTCTCACTTCCCTCCAGACATTTGGACAGAATGACCGCCCACTAGGATCACTCAGTGGGGAAGTCTCATTATATGAAGGCGGGGCCAGCACAGGCGGCCCCGGATCTGAGGGCTCTATCCGGGTGCAGTCAGAACTCTTCCTCAAAGATGACTTCTCCATTTTCTTTGCTAACCTTTTAAGTTCCTCTTTAGGCTCTGAGCTATCCTCTTCCAAAGTATCTTTCCCAGATTTGACCAAGCGCTCCTCTTTTAACTGTTCTAATGCCTTTTGTCCTTTTTCCACTGCCTTGCAATATCTCTGATCTCCTGAACAACTCCGAACAAGTCTCCAAATAGGCCGTGCTCCTCCCTGCAATGTACTTTGCTCCCAGGAAAAATCCAAGATCTCTCCCAAGCTT
The DNA here is from genome assembly GCA_907164525.1 of Lophiomys imhausi. Lineage (NCBI taxonomy): Eukaryota > Metazoa > Chordata > Mammalia > Rodentia > Muridae > Lophiomys > Lophiomys imhausi. Next base: position 1,143 of record CAJQZJ010023798.1, on the reverse strand, counting down.
CTCCCAGCAACTGATAAATGCAAGGCCAGCATTCGCTCCATTTCTGTGAGGCAGTCTCTGCTTTCCTCACCTTGCTCTGCCAGTTGTGTCTTCTACTCGTCCGAATCACGGAACTTTATTGCTCCCTCCCGGAGACCTTATTGCCTCTTTACCGAGGTCCTTATTGCTCCCTCCGGAGACCTTATTGCCTCTTTACTGAGGTCCTTATTGCTCCCTCCCGGAGACCTTATAGTTCGCAACTTCCCGTGAAACTTTACCTTTTGTTCGCTATCTCCGCGAAACTTTACCTTTTGTTCGCTATCTCCGCGAAACTTTACCTTTTGTTCGCTATCTCCGCGAAACTTTACCTTTCGTTCGTTTTCTCTGCGAATCTTTACTTTGTGTTCACTATCTCCGCGAATCTTTACCGTATGTTCGCTATTATCCGCGAATCTTTACTTTGTGTTCGCTATCTCCGTGAAACTTTATTGTCCTGATTTATCCCAGGAACTTACCAGCGCTTCCCCTGACTGCAGAAGTTCTGAGTCTTTTCTGGGTCCCCATACGGGCCACCACCTGTCGCGTCCCCCTTGACCAGCAAGGATGACGCAACTCACAAAAGCTCTTCTCCAGCAGTTTATTCAGGTCCCTTGAAAACAGTCTTCTGAATTCCGAATGCCCGGGCAGACCCAACCCACAGGCTAAATACTAAAATGAACAGCCAGTCAAGTAAAGCCAAGTGGTGCTATCTTAGAGGCCTACATATGCGGAAGCAAGCCAGATCAGCGGTCTTTCACAAATATGAACTTATTATCATAGAGAGCGCTCACCGTCGGGCTGGTGGAAGGCGGAGACCAGCGCCATGTTTAGGGCGTGGCACTTCGCAGCTCTCTACAGTTATTTCTCTTATTTCTTTCTCGGTATATTTGTTTGTTGTATAAAGAAGGGCTTCTGATTTTTTTGAGTTAACTTTGTATCCAGCCTCCTTGCTGAAGTTGTTTATCAGCTGTAAGAGTTCTTTGGTGGAGTTTTTGGGGTCGCTTATGTATACTAACATATCATCTGCGAATAGGGGTAATTTGACTTCTTCATTTCCAATTTTTATCCCTTTGATCTTCTTTAGTTGTCTTATTGCTCTAGCAAGGACTTCAAGTACTATATTGA
>CAJQZJ010023786.1:0-16152 GCA_907164525.1 Lophiomys imhausi | reverse complement strand
TAAGCTAATTGCTCACAGCAGTTGATCTTCATGCCCCGAATTAAGAGACTGTATCAGAAACTTAGGTATTCACTAAATCTAACTTATATTAACCTATCAGCCCCTTCAGGAGAGGGACCAAATAACTTGATCATCAAAAACCTAAAAGTTCAGTTGGCAGTGTAGCTCTGGGGTAGAGCACTTGCCTAACATATATGGGGGGGACTGTAGGTTCACTTTCTAAAATTGCTGAAATGAAAAAATGAAACTAAAAACTATTCAAAAGAAACTTAAAAGGCACCAGGCAGTGGTGGCGCACTCCTTTAATCCTAGCACTCGGGAGTCAGAGGCAGGTAAATCTCTGTGAGTTCGAAGCCAGCCTGGTCTACAAAGCGAGTCCAGGACAGCCAGGCTGTTACACAGAGAAACCGTGTCTCGAAAAACGAAAAAAAAAAAAAAGAAAGAAAGAAACTTAAAAGGCATAGCATTGTTATTGATATAATACAAAAATATAAGTTAACTGTATTATCTTAAAATGCAATTTCATTTTTGTATTTTATATACTAGTTTTCATATCTTATATTTTAATTGAATTTTAATCTCACCTTATTCAAAGCCAATTGAATTGAATCTTATATTTTGCCATATTCCAAAAATATTTTATCAATTTAAAGGATAGTTATTAACAGAATTAAATCATTAACATATTAACAAGTTATAAAAGGCAAAGTTAAATGGCAAACAAAAAGGTAATAGCAAAAAAAAATCTATAATAGAATGCTCAGTTAGCTGTAATGTGCACAGCTCCACACATGTCAGACATAGAAAGCTGTATGATATGACGTTGTGATTTCAGCACCAGAACCCTAGGTGGTAACTCTGATGTTCAAGGCTATCCTAGGCCACACAGTGGGAACCTGTCTCCAAGCTCACTGGCAACCCTGGGGGGAAAAAAAGAGGGAAAGGGAGAGAGAAGGAAAGAAGGAAACAAAATGAAAGAGAGCGGAAAAAGGGAGAGGGAACAAGGAGAAAGAGAGAAAAAGAGAAAGAGAAAGCTCTTACTGAAGAGACTTCAGCAGCTCAGACCATAAGGTCGAGAGAAATGCCAGCTTGCGTAACCCACACTGTAGTTTGCAAAGCAAAACCAAATAATGGGGAAAAGCAGAGGAGTTAACAAAAGAACCCTGTTTTGCCTATTCTGTCACCTTGGAAGGGATTTGTCACAAGCGTACTCAAGAAGCAAGACACTACACAATAAATGGTGGATCCACATCAACACACAGGTAATTTTTCATCAGTACTTAGAAGATATTACAAAGCTTGATTTTTAATTAGATTTCTTTAGAGAGATTGGGGATTAAAATTGCTAAATTAAACAACTTTTTCAAGCAGTCCATGAAGTCACAGTGCAGGATAAAAATCTTGGGGTGAAACTTAAATTAAGGTTCCTGTTGTAACACTTTTCTCATGTCAGATTCTTGTTGGGAATTATCCAGATAACAGCTCCAAAACATTTTTGGATACTTGAAAGAAAGTGCAAAATTCACATTTTAAAGTCACCTCTTCAGAGCAATGTCATGGAGAGCACCAAATGTAGGACAACCAATAAATAACAAGTTCAATTTTGAAGAATTTGAGAGAGAAATTGTTTACTCATTGGCTGCAAGCATTAGCCTGCTAATGCAGTTATCATTTTTTAACTCAGTTGAAATTCTTACATGAGAATTTTTAATATAACTTTACATTAGCAGGATGACTTTGAACCCACAATCCTGCCTCTTCCCCCAAAATGCTGGGTCACAAGTGTGTGTTGCCACATTTTGCAGAACAGGTACAACTTTAGGATGTGACAAAATTCAAGAGTTTTTTTCTTTTTTTAAAGAATTTATGTATCTTTAATTTATGTGCATTGGCATGTTGCCTGCATGTATGTGTATATGAGGGTGTCAGGTCTGAGAGTTATACACAGTTGTGAGTTTCCTTGTGGGTGCTGGGAATCTAACCTGGGTCCTCTAAAGAGCAGTCAGGCTCTTAACCGCTGAGCCATATCTCCAGCCCCTGAGGAGTTTTTCGAAAGATATTTTTCAAATATTGTATTTTCTTGTCACACAGAAGGTGAATAATGCCCAAAACTTCACTTGTGGGATGAATGCTTTTCTGTGCATTCTAATTTCACTGATGATGAGTGTTGGGAAGGTGAAGAATGGGATGTATGCTTTTGGCCATCTTGTGGGGCTGCAACATCTTAAAGATGTGTGTCAACACACCTAAAATCCACTAGAGACCTGCAGTTCACACAGTTAAGCAGTCTAATGGCATTTGTATTCCATATAGTGTGGCTTCTGCTTGCTATGGAATGGGCATTGATTGCCAGGGCAGTGAGTGGTCCCCTCTGCATTGGTTTACTCCTGGTGCTGGGAACTGCACAGCACCGGCTAACAATTGTGAGTGTTCACTCCCCCAGTGTACAGGAGGAACCGCTGCTAACTGTTGTTAACCAGGAACATGTGTATCCATGCCTCCAACCTCTTCAAAGAATCTAAAAGGGAAATGCTTTGCATATACTTGCTTATTTTAAGACAACAATAGCTCATTTAAAACTCTGCAGGACAAGCTCTCCAGCCACCACACTGAGCTACATAGAAAACCCTTTTAAAAGAGTGAAACCTCATCACTCAGTGCATGTCTCTGTTCTTACTTGCTTCTGGTTAAAATGATTTAGTCTTCCACCAAAGACTTTATTTATTACTTTCAATACTTATTCTCAAACAGAAGCTTTCAAATGGACAGTAAGACACACACACACACACACACACACACACACACACACACACACACACTATCACTTCTCCCTTCTTCCTTTTGGTGAGAGAAACAAAAGGCTTCATTCATCTTGTAACCAATGAAGGTCAATCCTCTATTTCAAAAAACGATAGGCAGAGCTTCTTCTGCTCCTGCTTAGTTCACTAGTCCATCCCACTATGCAGCTCATTTCATTACCTCTGATGTCTAGAGAAAACTCAAAAGACAGTGAGGAGTTTTGTTCAGGAAACTCCTTTCTTTCCTCAACCCCATGTTAGTCATCATCCCATTATCTTAACAAAGAGCTGAGATAGAGGTTGGAAGATTTCTCAGAGGTTAAGAGTACTTGCTTCACTTGCAGAGGACTGGAGTTTGGTTCCCCAGCCCCCCTCAGCAGAAGCTCACAACCACCTAACCACCAGCTGCAAGGAACCTGATGCCCTCTAGGGCACCCACGGACACACAAACACACACGCACACGCACACACACACACACACATACACACACACACACACATATACACACATGCATATGTGCACACAAATAAAAAAATATATCAAAAAAAAAAAAAGGATGGGATCTTCAATATGTATACTTCCAAATGTTAATGCTAGGCTAGCCTGGTCTTGAAGTTAAATTCAGAGCAAACTGTGGAACCTTGATTTAAAGCATTCCCCCATTTGCTTGGGTAAAGCATGGTATACTTTCATAGTAGGCAATATTCTCACGGCTTTGCATTTCTTTCTCTTCGTTCCCCTCTTCGCCCTGGCCCCTCACGTCATTATTCCTTCCGGCTTCCTCTCTGTTCAGTGGTTGGCTCTGTGCCCATGCATTGTTTGTGCCGAGATCTAGAACTTGACTGTGATGAAGCCAATTTACGAGCTGTCCCGACAGTTTCTTCCAATGTGACTGTAATGTAAGTAGCAAAGATTGGCTCGCCCTTAAGGCCGGATAGTACTGCAGTGAGACCCCCTGAACTGGCACTGGGTCACTACTAAGAATGTATTTCTAATCAAAGACAGTTTCAACCCTAGATCAGTTAGAGTGAACTTTTCACACATGATTTTAAATACGTCTACCTAATATTAGGCCTCACCTTAAATTACTCCATAAACAATTCTGTGAGATGTTGACTACTCACCATATTTTATCTAAGCAAAAGGCGTCATCCATTTCATTTACTACTGGGCAGGGGGAAGGCTAACTAAATGCTACCCACAACTTTCTCATTACACAGAATTTATATTTGATGCTTATTACAAGAGCTGTTTCAGAGGTTATTACACATAAAGACGTTTTCAAGTACTCTTTTGTACAAATAAAGAGAAACAAGTAAAATAAATTGGATAAAATATTCCCAGAACTTCACATCTAAATTAACTTCTAAATCATGTTTGACAGAGGCATATTGATATTGTGATCTTTTTCTACTCAATTCCAAGTTACTTATAGAAAAGAAAAGGAGTCTTATAAAAGTGTCCTGGTGGGCTTAGTATTTGTTTCTAGTCATGGTTATTTGACTCAACCAGACTTCAGCAACAAACACATTGTTTTTAAGAACTCAATGGAGCACAAGCTTTTAATGACTGGGTTGGGTTTGGGGTTTTGTTTGTGTGGGTTCTTCATCCAGGTGTTTTAATATCTTGTAACTCTGGCCCTTTGGTTCACACAGACACAGTAAGAGTAGCCCTTGAGAATACAGGCCTTGGCAGGTCTTAGACCAACCCTTGAGTATACAGGTGTTGCAAGTCTTAGACCAACCCTTGAGTATACAGGTGTTGCAAGTCTTGCCTTTCTCACGTAGCCTACAAGACAACTCAGATGCTTGGCACACAGGTAAAGGAACTGCAGCAGGGTCCATCAAGTTTGCAGAATCTGGTGTTTCCCTATCTGGGAACATAAACAGAGAACCTGGGGGAAATTACTCATGAAAGCTTGCTCTCCAAAGGAAGGGATGTTTCCTAGACAGAGAGGAAGCATCCTCAAGTGTTCGCCCTCCCTTACCTCCCACAGCTTATCATAGTAACTAGTGCTTCTGGAAGACAAAACACTGATTCTCCCAAAGAAACTGAGGGAGGTCCTAAGAAGAGTTTCCTTGAATTCATTTCTAACTCAAGAGAGAGAGAGAGAGAGAGAGAGAGAGAGAGAGAGAGATCCTTATCACCTCCAATGCTTACATCAAGGTTACTGAAAAATCCAAATGGAAGTCTGATGCAGCCGACCTCATTTTTCATTTTCCCACAAGTAATACTGGAATTCATTTGCCAACAACCCAACTAATCTTTGTGGGGAAGAAAAGGAATGGAGATAGAATCCTAGAGTGATGGAGGTGAGGGAAACAGAGTAAATAATGTAGATAAATTATGACTCAATTTCAAAAGAAATTTTCTGACTATATATGCATAGTACATATACATAAACAGATGTGTATCAGCCAGCTTTAACCCAGGAAGGAAAGGAAGGAGAGGGGAGGAAGGGAGGGAGAGAGGGAGGGAGGAAGGAAGTGAGAGAGGAATGGAAGGAAGAAAGGAGAGTTAAAAACTAACCCTAAGATCACATAGTGCAAGAAGACAAGTGAGGAATGTGTGTGAAGTGACTTCAAGGCACCACCCAGTACTACAGATTGATGGAAGAAAGAGGAGGCTAGGTCCTAGTAAGTGGGAATGATCAAGACTTCAATGTTAGATTTGTTATTTCAATTTAACATTAACAAGTCACCCGGTGGATATTCAGCAGGCATTTGTAGATAAAGGTATAGTGCTCAGAAGTTTAAATCTACATTTGGTCTTTTTTTTTTTTTCTTAAAAAAAAAAAAGAAAGAAAGAAGAAAAGAAAAGAGAAAGACTTTTTGAAAATGATTCAGATGAATGCTAAAGAATGAGATAGGCAAACACAGATAGCTATAAATATGTATACATTGTTCTAGCTCAATAAATGTTAACTTTGTTTGAGAGATGATTTTTAGATCTCTGAACTCAACCACTGAAAATCAGAGCTCTGGGTTGAGTTTCGTTCCCTATGACATGTTCACATTATATATGAGTGCTTTGTGAAGAACCAAACAGTACATCAAATTTTAAAATATAAAGTTAGCTGACATGATGAAAATATTTGGGTTTTTTCTAATCAATGAAAATAATATCTACCTCTCCTAATTTGTATCATTTAGAAAGAATTTGTCTAGAAGCTCTGGGCATGCATTAATAAGGATCCAGCTTTACAAGAGAGATTTCTTACAAGCTCTTAAAGGAGCCTCCCTCCCCGTGTGGTAATCCACTCCATGAAAGGATGGTTCACCTCTGCTTTGGAAAGTTCTCATAGAATCTCACTTTTTAAGGATATTAAGTGTGCTTCCTTGCACAATCTTTGGAGTCCTAACTTTCTCTTATGAAAAGGAAAAAAAATTTTATCGTCTCCAACTCTTTCTAGATATCTTCCAAAATTCCCCACACACTGAAATAATCCCTAAATAATTGCTTTGAAATGAATATTTACATAAACAAACACAATAAGAATAGGACAATGAATTGTCTTCTTATCCCTGGGGAATAACTCTGAGAGAATCTTCTAATTTATAGCCCAGAGATATCATTAGCCATTCAAACAGAATGTGAGATTTAGGGCAGAGATATTACTTTTCTTACAAAAGCACATGATGGAAGTTTAAAAGGGATCTATTGAGAGATTGGGTGAACAAATGAATGAACAGATGAATGAATGGATGAACACTCTTTTTAGAGTGCACCAAACTTTGACCTAGGCCATTAAACCAAACTCAAATATTAACAATTTATCTGTCCACAATATAAACACCGAAAGACGGTAAGGTAGTATTTGGTTTGGAAGCTAAGTCAGAATGCTGGTAGGAAAGGGAGTCTCAGTAAGCTAGGATAAAGAAGAAAGAAGGTTTAGTGATGGTTAGTGATGGTTGAGGCACCCACAGTGACTTGGAGAAAGCGTGACTAGTCAGGCTTTCTGAGTCATTCGTTTAAAATACATCATTAAACTAGGCTTTAGTGCATCCAGCTCCAAATCCAGCTCAAGATCCTCAGAGTTATAATTAGAAGTAAGACATTGACGTGAGAAGCCACTCAGCAAGACCAAACTGTGTGTGTGTTTCAGGTCCCTACAGTGGAACTTCATAAGAACGCTCCCTCCCAACGGCTTCAGGAAGTACCATGCACTCCAAAAGCTGTAAGGAAAACTTTAACTCTGGGCTTGCCATGAACCTTCAGTCTTGTGTACCTGTTTCTTGTTACTTCTGTAGAGAACAGAATCATAACACATATTAGGTCTAATAATTCCACCTGGAAAAATTATTTATCCCTTAGCTAGAGACTTGCAGGTAAAACTTCTGAGTATTTCTAGGAGACATTCTTTTAAAAAAAAAATTCTCAGATAACTATCTCTAAGCAAACTAAGACACATGTGCTGTGGGTCCTCCACCATGTTCTACATAATAGAAATATGTATTTCTGCCTCCTTCTGTTATGAATCAGCTCAATGTTCATCTCAGGGAAAGATGTGCAGAGCTTAGGGCCAGTAAGATGGCTCAGTGTGTATTAGTCATACCAGTTGGCGTTCTCTATAGTAGCAGATTTATTTATTAGAATCTGTTAGAATTGTTAGAATGAATGTGTGAGTATAAAACTACCCAGCACAGGTGCCAAGCCTGATAATCTGGAAGGAGACCCCTGGAAGGAGAGATCTGACTCCCAAAGGTTGTAGTCTGATGCCTACATATAGTGCATGGTGTGTGTGTATATGCATATGCAATAAATAAGTACAAAAATGAAGAAGAAATAGCAACTACAGAGATGAGCGAGTTAAGAATTAGAACATATCTTTCAGAAGACCAGAATTCAGATCCCAGCCCAAGTTAACCACTCACAACGGTCTATAACTCTAGTTCCAGGGGATCCAACACCTCTAGCCTCCAGGGGGACTCACTCGCATGTACATACACACAATTAAAAATAAAATCAATCTTTTAGAAAAAGTTTAAAGATGTGGTGCTCTTTGGCAACATCCATTATCACTATTAAATAATGGGATGGGGATATAGCTCTAAGGTAGAACACTTGCTTAGTCTGTGCTCTGACTGGTTTTAATCCCCAGCACCACAGGTTTTAAAAAAAAAAAAAGGTTTAAATGTGAAGAATTTGTCTTACTCAATGTTCTACTGCTATGAAGAGACACCATGACCACAGCAACTCTTATAAAGGAAAGCATTTAATTGGGGCTGGCTTATGGCTCAGAGATTTAGTCCATTGCCATCATGGTGGGTAGCATGGTAGCTCTCAGGAAGACATGGTGCTGGAAAACTAGCTGCAAGTTCTACACCCAGATGCACAGGTAGCAGGAAGAGAGAGACACCGGGCCTGACTTGGACATTTGAAACCCCAAAGCCCACCCCCAGTGATACACTTCTCCAACAGGGTCACACCTACTCCAACAAGGCTGCATACAGCTCCTAATCCCTGTCAAGTATCGCCACTCCCTAATGACTAAATATTCAAATACATTCACCTACGGGATCATTCCTATTCAAACCCCCACAGAATGTTTCCATATGTTAGCAAGTTCAGTTCAGTACATTCATTCTCTATCTCGGCCTTGATCAGCATTGGGCATGCTTGCCTCTCTTCAGGTGAGCTTCACAAATGTATTCACAAAATCCAAAATAACCAAGGTGATATCTATGTGATTTAGGTCAACTCTAAGACTAAGTTGTAGATAATTATTGAATGATTGGGCTTAGATCCCTTGTCCTTGAAGCATACTTTCAAGAAAGCATCTTGGAACTTCTCACTTCATTTTCATGAATGCCTCGGTTTCATTTTGGTGTACTAGTGCAGATATGTACTTTCTTAAGATAATAGATGGAATTAGTATGAACACACTGCAGTCGCCAACGTATCCCCAGTGAGCAAGTGTGCACTTATCAATTGTTTTAATGACATTACTCTCTCTGTGTTATACAGATATTTTCTTTTTTATTTACTTTATTTTTTATTTCTTCAAGTTACATCTTAATCGCAATACCTTCCCTACTCCCCCCTCCAGTCCCACCCTCAACCCCCCATCCTCTTCCCTTTTTTTTTAAGTTTAAGGTATATCTTATTTTCCCCAACAGCCCCCCAGCTCCCCCTTTCAGTCTAACACATGGCTCTTTCTCTTATAATAATAAATACAATACAAAATAACAGAGGTAATTAGGCCACAGTTGTGAGAGTTATATGGCTTAGCGTACATTCCCAATGTCCAGTCTATATGTATTTGGCACCTGACTTTAACATTCTACTATCTAGACATCTCCATGAGTTTAAAGTTCTATATCTAACTCAACTTTCATACTAACTTGCAACACAATTTTAAAAACATCTTCTTAGATCCATAACACTCTCTTGACTCCTAAACAACTCAAAATTTAATTATGAGACTCTAGCTATCTGTTTTTCAACCACCTCAGAGACCTGAGAGGGATAAATATATCTGATTATATAGGAAGTACAGGGCTTGCAGCTTCCAAAACTAAGAAATGACATACCAGTGGCTGCCTGGACAGTTCCCGTTTTCTCTCCATACATTACAGTATTGATCTTCAGTCATTTGGCCCCGTTTCTCTGACAGACATTGATTGTAGAGCAGGAATTATGAAGGACTTGCCTACCCTGTCTTGGCAGAGCTAGGCTGTCGACTTACCTGCTTCCAAGTTTTGTCCTTTTTGGACAGCGTTCTGTCTACAGTTGGAGCAAGGGGTTTTTCCTGCCAAGAGATAGGCTTGCGACTAATTCAATCATCTCCCATTGGGAATCCTTCGATGCTCATCTTCTACTTGGAGTAGAATGGGGGGGGGGCTGTCAGGAGTTGATATGTCTCAATATAAAAAGAATCTAAAGTTAAGAAAACATCTTTTAATGCCATATTCTGCAGATCTCTTGAGGTTTTTGAAGAGGCCCTATCTATCTCTTATATTAGGATAAGCAGATGTTGCTTGTCTCTTAGCAGCTTTATTTCTGATTAGCTTAGAAAATAAATATAATAGACTGTAATGTCATTAAACAATTGATAAGAAAATATCTGTATAACACAGAGAGAGTAATATCATTAAATAATTGATAAGAAAATATCTGTATAACACGGAGACAGTAATGTCATTAAACAATTGATAAGAAAAAAAGAAAATATTTTAATAACAATCAAATTAATTTAGTGGTTGTTTACAGAGAATTACTTTTATATCCATTAGGATTTTGGACATATACTGTTCTATTTCAACACTGCCATAGTTGTTTACAAATTGAATGTTTTTGGTAGAAAAATCTTAAACTTTCAGAAAATAGAAATTCCTAATTTTTTTTATTTCCAGCAAAGTACATAACATTATTAACTTAATTCTATATTGTCAAAATATCTTAATCAAGGTATATTTTACTAGGGTTTGAATGTGAGCCAGTGGTGTGTAGTGCTTTTGAGTTTTATTTCCTCATGTGCACTAGTAGATTTTAATTGTGATAATTTCATCCTTATGTGACAAGAAAAAGTCTATTACATTTTTTTACTAAATGCTATTGTCCATATTTGGTATTTAGAATATGTTTTAAAATAACTATAGCTAATAAAATGATTGTTATGCTGTATTATATAGTATATATATTATATAATACATATGTAATGTGTGTACATAACAACAATTAATGACAAAGGAGGCCATAAAATTGAAAGAGAGCAAGACAGAGTGTATAGGAGGATTTGAAAAAAGGGAGCAAGAAAAGGTGAAAATGTAATTTTATTAAAATCTCAATAAATAAAAGAAAAACATTTTAAGATTAAAAAAAAAAAAAGCAAGCGTGCACTGCCTGGGGTGGCGTTTTCTTACTCTGTCCATCCTCTGGGCTTGAGATCTCATTTCCAAAGTCATTTCCTAAGAAACATGTGGACGTGATTGACACATACATATGCTAGTAAAGAGTTCAGCCAGGACATACATTCGACAATATACAACAGATTGGCCTGTACGAGGATGCGCTGGCCCCTCATAGTGTTCCATCAGCCTTGAACTCCCTCCTCCTGCTTACAAGGACCATCTGCCAAGCAAAAACCTGTGATTTGGCTCATGGCAGCCTCTCCTGGAGGGTTGTCTTATGGATGAGATTTCAGGGTGTACCCTAGATGGCCGCATCACAAGGTGAATGACAGACCAGCAGCTGATCCAGGCTCTTCACTATAGAAGAGCCCTTGATACTGTGGAGTTGAAATATGCAGAGAACCAACCAAATGGCCCATCTGAGGGGATGCTGAGGTGGGGGTGGCCTCTGAAAACTCTACCCATGAATTTCTGGAACCTCTTCCAGGAAAAGTTTTTAAAGAAGAAAAAGTGGACCCCAGGCCAACCACTCCACAGAACCAGTGGGAGCTCTTCCAGGAAAAGACCTTCGGCCAAGGGAAGTCACCCCAGACAGCCTGGGACAGTAGCAAGCAGCACTCAGCTCTGCTCATATTCCTCATAGTGAAGATCTACCATTTCTAAGAAAGGAATCTGAGCATGAGAGACACCATGAGAGAGGTCAGGACCAGCACTATTAAGAAAGGCATCTGTCTGTAAGGAAATGGGTTGAGTGGATTTACATCACCTCACTTGTTCAGGACTAAAGGACAGAGGGCTCCAAACCTCTCACCTCCTCCAAACACTCAGGTAATGCTTCTACCTACAGGATTAAAGACAGCTTTGCAGTCCTCCAAACCCCACACCTCCTCTTGCCAAAGGAAAGAATCTAAGTCGATGCACTGCTCCAAGATGTGTGAAACAGTGCCTTTGGGCTACACTTTGCCCTGGGTGGAGGAGTTTTACAAGGCAACAGCTGATTTCATTTTGAGAACAGAAGGCAGAGGCAGGATAACTCTGCCTCAGTGTTGTGATTTGAACCTGAAATGTCCTCCATAGGCTCAAGGGCTTGATCAATTGGTCTCTAGCTGGTGGAGCTGTTCTGAGAGGTTACTGAGTTTTAGAAGGTGGAGCCTCACTGGAGGAAATGGTTGACAAGAATTATATAGCCCATCTCCACTTCCTGTTCTTCCTCAGCTCGCTGACTGAAAATATAACTGACAAGCTGCCTCCTGCTCCTCCTACTGTGCCTTCCTTGACTTGATGGACTGTGCCCCCCTCAAACTACAAGCCAGAATAAACCCTTTCTCCCTTAAGTTGTTTTTGCTGGGTGTTTCATCACAACAACAAAAAGGAAGTGAACTTATACTATTGTGTTTGTGTGCATAGATACCTCTGCCTATGGAGCACAAACCATGAAACACCGACTGATAAGTAACTTATTCCCGCAAGTTAAAGAATAGCATCTACCAACTTACCAAAGCCGTTTGGGAATATGGGGGCACATGGGTGTATTCAGACTACATCATAAAATCCGGACCCGTGAACTTACTGAACCACCAGACCAACAAAGAGTGAAACATCCTCAGCTAAGCCCTTCATCTGACCACCCTGTGCATCTCAAGGGATCAACACACAGAGAACTCACAGCTGGCAGGACTTCAGCTCAGCACAATCACCAACAGGAAACATCACTCAGATTGCTGTTGGTCCATCTATCCAAATCTAGTGCCTTGCCTCCTCAGTCCTATGTATTGACAGTGATCTCTGTGGCCTTGACTGCCTTCAGCAAATCTCCAACTCTGTTTGCTAACGCTTCATCCAAGCATCAGCAACAGCTCTGTCTCTCCCTTCAGTAAAACCTCCCTGAATTACAGCCTCTGTAACCTTTTCACAATTCTGTCGTGCACTCATGTTTGCACGCGTGCATGCATGCATGCGTGTATGTGTGTGTGTGTGTGTGTGTGTGTGTGTGTGTGTGTGTGTGTGTGTTGGGAGGTTACCTAAGAGTTAATATTGGCACTAGAAGAACATGTGACTGCAATGGCTGTGCTGTAAAGCAGTGCTTCTCAACCTTCCTAATGTTGAGACCTTTTAACACAGCTCCTCATGTTGTGATGACCCCCAACCATAAAGTTATTTTGTTGCTGCTTCACAACTGTAATTTTGCCACTGTTATGAATCCTAAATCTGACATGCAACCCCAAGGGGGCCGCAACCCACAGGTTGAGAACGACTGCTGTAAAGAGCTGTCTGGACTATTGTATAAACCACAGCCAACAAAAACAATAAATCTTGCAAATTTGTTGCTATTCAGTAAGTTCTGACATGCTGAAGAGACACCAATGTGTCCATCTGTGTTTCTGACAACATCGTGTGCTCATGACAGACGTAGTTCTTTAGTTTTATCTTCTGATAGCAAAACAAAAAGAAAGGCACAACCCTCAAAAGTCCAAGGCCCTGTATCATGTTTCAGCGGTTTGCTTGTATTTCTGATATTTAAACTCTGTGATAAACTTGATGTTATTTAAAAGGATAATAAATAGAAACAGAGTAAGCCCAAATGAAAAATTAGTTACTTCCTACAGATAAACTATTCTAAAGTGCCAAATAGTTTGAAGAAAAATGTATTTTATGTTTGAAAATAAACTTAAATAACAATCCATTTTTCAGATTTCTCAGCATTTAAAAAAAAAGGGGGGGGGAGGGCCAAGATGGCAGCGACCTACACTGACGCATTTTGAACGCAGGGAAAAAAAGAGCCATAAAAAACACAGAGTTATTGGGCACTGTGCAAAAACCGGAGGGGCTAGACCCTCCCGGGAACACTCACACCTCCCAAGGGACTGTTAAAAGTCCCAGGGTAAGGCTTTCTCCCCATCTCTCGCAGACACGGAAGCCACTAAACCCGGGATTCGGGAACTCCCATTAGGAGAGACGCCTGGTAAGATCGAACCCAACTCACAGCAGGCAGAATCAGAGGCCACTTGGCGATAGTTCCCTAGCCTATTGGACTCCCCACACCTCAGGTAGAAGTTATACCCACTTAAAAAATTTTGCGAGATAGTGGAAGTCTCAGCAAGGAACAAACAGGGGGCTCAGCGGGTGGTCCGCAGCCGCTAGTGATGCGGAGGGCAGGAGGTTCCGAGAGAGCGCGGGAAGACGGAAACACAAAGGCGGGCAGGAGGGGACGAATCCCGCGCACTTACTGCAGCGCAGCTGGGGAGGGAGCCCGGATGGCAGGGCCAAATCCCCGCGAACCCATGGCAGGACAACTGGGGAGAGAGTCAGGCGTGGGCGGGGCCAGGGACCCACGCACCCACGGCTGAGCTGCTGGGGCGAGAGGACCACTCTGGCGGCCGGGGGATCCCGGGCTCTGTGCACCAACGGCCAAGCAGCCAGGGAGGGAGACCCGCGGCTGTGCAGACAGGGAGGGAATCAGGCACAGAGGCCAGGCCTGTGGTGAGAAGCCTAGTGAGAAACCAGAAATCGGGACCATAGCTGTATTCTGGAAAATCCAGACATATTAGGTGTGGACCCAGACCCTGTCAGCCTCCGTAATGACAAACAAAGCCCACAGAATCTGTGCCTGGGCAAACAGGTCCATACCATCAGAACCATTACAGGCTGATAACTCAGAGTGCAACAGAGAAGTCTGAATTGGGAGCAGTGAAACAATCCCGGTCCATTACTCACAACCTGGGAATAGGCTGCACCAGCTCACAGTGCCTCAGGTGATTAAAACCACAGTGACCCCGAAATCCCCCTGGTAAGCAATGACAGATAGCCAAGTAACTCGTCCCCTGCACCAAATCATCCACTGTGGATCCAAGCACAGAAAATGACACGAACAGACAGCTAAACGCATCCAATGGCCAAAGGTCAAAAAAAATAGAAATCAAGGAAATATGACTCCAACAAAGCAGAATTATCCTAGCTCATCCAATTCAGATGATCTCACACAAACAGAAACACATGAAAAGGTTGACAATTCTGCATTATGGAAAGTGATAGAGTCCCTGCAAGAAGAACTTAAATCTATGAAGGAATTCAAAGAAGCCACAATTCTACAAGTCAAAACAAGGAACAACACCATTAAAGAGCTCCAAGCCAAGGTAACAGAGCTTGAACAGGAAAAGGAAAAAGCAATGAAAGATTTTCATACAAAAACAAGCAAGCTGGAGAAGGAAATGTACAAAACAAACAAAACCATACAAGACATGAAAATAGAAATAGAAACAATAAAGAAAACACAGTCAGAGTTAAAAGAGGAAGTAGAGAACCAAGGGAAGAGAACAGGAACTACGGATGTGAATATCAACAATAGGATGCAAGAGATGGAAGACAGGATCTCAGGCATGGAAGATTCAGTGGAATAAATCAGTACAACATCCAAAGAAAATGAGAAGGCTAAAAAATCTCTCACCAACAACATCCAAGAAATCAAGGACTCAATGAAAAGACGGAACCTAAGAATTATAGGTATAGAGAAAAGAGAGGACTCCCGACTCCAAGGTCCAGGAAATATCTTCAACAAAATCATAAAGGAAAACTTCCCAAACCTGAAAAAAGAGATGCCAATAAAAATCCAAGAGGCTTACAGAACACCAAACAGATTAGATCAGAAAAGAAACTCCTCTCGCCACATAATAATTGAAACACCAAATGTACAGAACAAAGAAAGAATATTAAAAGCTGTAAGAGAAAAAGGTCAAGTCACATCCAATGGCAGACCCATCAGAATTACACCTGACTTCTCCTCAGAAACTTTAAAAGCTAGAAGGGCCTGGTCAGATATACTACAAGTCCTGAGAGATCATAGGTGCCCAGCCAGACTACTTTACCCAGCAAAACTCTCTATCAACATAGATGGAGAAAACAAGATATTCCATGACAAAATCAAATTTAAACAATATCTACCAACAAACCCAGCCCTACAGAAAATCCTAGAAGGAAAATCCCAACCCAGAGAAAAAAACTCCACCCAAGAAAACAAAGGGAATAGAAAACCCCTCAGCAACTAAACCAAAAGAGGCACAGGACCACCACCTATACCAAACTAATGGGAAATAACAACCCCAGGTCACTAATATCCATCAACATCAATGGACTCAACTCCCCAATAAAAAGACATAGGTTCACAGAGTGGATCCGCAAGCAAGACCCTTCCTTATGCTGTATACAAGAGACACATCTAACTACGAAAGATAGACACTGCCTCAGAGTAAAGGGCTGGGAAAAGGTTTTCCAAGCAAATGGACCCAGGAAGCAAGCTGGAGTAGCCATCCTAATATCAAACAAAACAGACTTCCAACTGAAGTTAATGAAGAAAGACAAAGAAGGGCACTATATACTCATTAAAGGGAATATTCATCAAGAGGAAATTTCAATACTGAACATCTATGCCCCAAATACAAAGGCACCTACTTTCGTAAAAGAAACACTTCTAAAACTTAAAGCGCACGTCGATCACAACACATTA